>PVHX01009890.1:0-24740 GCA_004024805.1 Geosciurus inauris | reverse complement strand
AAGAAGATATACTATCGATCAACAGACATTTGAAAAAATGTTCAACATTTCTAGCAATTAGAGAAATGCAAATCAAAACTACTGTTAAGATTTCATCTCACTCCAGTGAGATGAAGATTTCATCTTACTCCGGTGAGAATGGCAATTATCAAGAATACAAACAGCAATAAGTCTTGGGGAAGTTGTGGGGGAAAGTCATGCTCATACACTGCTGGAGGGACTGCATATTAGGACATCAAACCTGGGAGCAGTATGGAGTTTTTCCTCCAAAAACTTGGAATGGAACCACCATTTGACCCTGCTATCCCACTCCTCAGTCTATACCCAAAAGACTTAAAAACGGCATACTACAGTGATACATCCACTTCAATGTTTATAGCAGCTCAATTCACAATAGCTAAACTGTGGAACCAACCTAGATGCCCTTCAATAGATGAATAGATAAAGAAACTATGACACACACACACACAATGGAGTATTACTCAGCAATAAAAGATAATAAAATTATGGCATCTGCAGGTAAATGGATGGAGTTGGAGAATATCATGCTAAACGAAGTAAGCCAATCCCCAAAAAACAAATGCCGAATATTCTCACTGATAAGTGGATGCTGATCCATATTGGAGGAGAGGGCATGGGAAAAAAGGAGGAACTTTGGTCAAAGGGGAGGGAGGGGAGAGGGGGCAATGGGACAGTAAAGAGGGTGGAATGAGATGGACATCATAGCCCTAGCCGCATGTATGACTGCATATATGATGTGATTCTTCATCACATACAACCAGAAATGATAAGTTGTGCTCCATCTGTGTACAATAAATCAAAATGCATTCTGCTATCATGTATACCTAAGTAGAATAAATTAAATTCAAAAAAAGATGAATTGATAAAGAATCTGTGGTATATATACATAATGGAATATTACTCAGAAATAAAATAGAAGAAAATTATGACCTTTGCAGGTAAATGAGTGGAGTTGGAGAATATCATGCTAAGCAAAGTAAGCCAATCTCAAAAAACTAAAGGCTGAATGTTTGGTAAGTGGATGCTGATCAATAATGGGGGAGGGGGCATGGGAAGAATGGAGGAATTTTGATCAAAGGGGGGTAGGGAGCATGGGGGCAGAAAAGATGGTGAAATGAGATGGACATCATTGCCTTGCTACATGTATGACTGCATATATAGTATGATTCTACATCATGTACAACCAGAGGAATGAAAAGTTGTGCTCCATTTGTGTACAATGAATCAAAATGCATTCTTCTATCATGTATACCTAAGTAGAATAAATAACTTTTAAAATAAATAAATAAATATTAAGTAAATAAATAAATAAATAAATATTCTCTATAAATTACCCAGTCTTTGGCATTATGTTATAACAACAGAAAATGGACCAAGACAATTACTGTAATTAATTTCTGGAAAAACAGAATGGAAATTACAACTATAATAAGAAGCAACTTCATATCTATTAAAATTGCTATACTATAAAAATAGTAACAAGACGAGGTGGGGTAGAGAAGCTTACTTTCCAAATGGCTCTGTGGTGTGGGACCAAGAAAGTGGACAAAGAGCTTCTCTATGAAGTCAGTAAAAAAAAAAAGAAAGAAAGAAAAAAGAAATCCTACTGAGATTTAACACTCTCAGTATGGCCTAGGGACTTAGAAGTTTGGATAGAATAATATTTTTAAAATAAAAGAAAGAAAACATGTGCCACTGGCACGAGGACTTGCCAATGCCCATCCACCATGGGCAGGCTGAATAGAGACACTAAACGAGGCTGCTGGGCTGGGGCTGTAGCTCAGTGGTAGAGCACTTGCCTAGCATGTGTGAGGCACTGGGTTCGATTCTCAGCACCACATAAAAACAAATAAATAAGATAAAGGAATTGTGTCCCTCTACAACTAAAAATAAAGAGAAAGAGAGAGGCTGCATTGAGGAATGTCTTGAAGTGGGAAAGACAGTGATTTTGGACATGGATGAGCTGAACCAGTGGATGAGCTACACTTTGTTTTCATGTGAGAGGGACTCTGCACATTTCCTGGTGACCAATGGAGAGCAGAGACAACTGCCATCATTTTCCCACTGTGCTATAGCCAGCCAGCTGGTGGGGTCCAAACCCAGGCACCCAGACCTGTGTAATTCCAGCTGGGTTTGAAAACCTGACTTGGCAGAGACCCATCACGTGACCCAGAGTGTGATTAGAAAATAAGGTGAAATTCAGGCATGGAAAGTGTTGCACCAAGGGGAATTCAAGACATTAAGACTGGAGAGATCATTGCTTCACATTTTGAATCCTCCAGTTGACAGGACCAGTAGGGGACAACTGGAAACTTGATGGGGTGAGGGAGGAGTGAATGTGCACTTTGGAACTCCGGTGGCCAAGATGCAAGAGCCATGGAAGGTGGATGGGGGCAAAGGACTGGAGACTCTGCCACTCTCCAGTGTCACCCTGGGGAGATTCAAGTGATTTAGATGTTCAACGTGGGCCAGAAGTAGTCAGATTCCGAAGATTTACTGATTTAAAAGGTTCACTATACATCAATCCACAAAGCACCAGGGGTCTAGCTAGACCCAAAACCTGCCTCTAGGAGCTCTGCCTCTGGGAACACCTTTCACAGAGCTCTACAGTGAACCCTCACTGTGAGCAGAATAGATAACACCTTCCAACCCACCCCACCTCATACTGCAAGCTGAGAATGCACAACCTGATTAGGATAGACATACAAATTATTGCTTAAAAGGGTGGTGGGGGTGCCACGTGGGCCTTCCTGACGAGTTGGGGGTCCAGAGAGATGGAGAAAGAAGGGGTCCCCAGGGAAGACAATATGGGGTCTCTCTGGATGGTGGCAATTCGCAGGATCACTCACCCAGACCCCGGGGTGTAGGTAAAAATCTTCTCTGCCCCAGTGAGACACAGAAACACCTGGAGTGAGAAGCAGGGACGCCAGAGTGAGAAGCAGAAAACACTGTTTATTCCAGAAAGTATAGAAGCTTAAATACACTCTTGGACCAATCAGGTCCAAAGGTCACAAACAAAGGGGTGCATTCTGGCAAGAGCACAGTCTATTAGCATAGAATGGGGAAAGATGGAAGGGAGAGGTTGAAGGTATTGGAGAGTTCTCCTACAACAAATGACATGGAAAAGTAAGAAAACAAATCATCCCAAACAAATGAAAATACCTCATTAATAGAATCCAATGCTACTACAGTGGAGGAAGTGTCAGAGACAGAAAACAGAAAGTTCATAGTTAAACTGACCTATGAGGCAAAAGACAATGTATAAATTCAACAGAAAATTCAAGAAGTGAAAGACTATTTCAATAAGGATACAGAAATTCTGAAGAAGAATCAGTCAGAAATTCTCAAAGTGAAGGAATAAATTAACCAAATTAAAAACTCAATGTAAAGCATCACTAGCAGAATAAACCACTTGGAAGACAGAGTTTCAAGCAATAAATACAAAATATATAATCTTTAAAGTAAAGATGACCATGAGGAAAAAAGGTTGAGATCCCAAACAGAGCTTCTAAGACATATGAGATAATATGAAAAGACCAAACTTAATATTTGTCAGGATAGATAAAGGCTCATAGATACAAACCAAAGGAATGCACAGTCTTTTCAATAATATAACATCAGATAATTCCCCAAGCCTTAAGTATGAAATGGAAAATCAAATATAGGAGGCTTGTAGGACTTGTAGGAGGCTTATAGGACTTCGAATATAAAATATTACAACAGACCTACAAGGTTGAGTATTACGAAAATACTCAACATACAGAATAAAAGATAACATTTTAAAAACTGCTAAATAAAAACAACAGGTCACATTTAGAGGGAAACCAATCTGGAGCTCAGCTGATATTCCAAGACAGACTCTAAAAGCTAGAAGGTCTTGGAAAAATATATACCAAACACTGAAAGAAAAGGGATGCCAACCAAGAACACTATATTCATCAATATTAAGCTTCATATTTGATGGCAAAATAAAAACATCCCATGATAAACAAAGTTAAAAGAATTCATAACTAGAAATCCTACACTATAAAACATATTCAATAAAATATTTCATTAAAAAGAAATGAAAAATAAAATTGAAAACCAGCAAAGGGAGGAACTACACTAGAAGAATAGTAAATTAAAGGAGAAATTAAGTCAATTTAAACACCAGAAATAAACCAAAACGTAAGGAAATAAAAATTCTTTCTCAGTACTAACACTGAATGTAAATGGACTAAACTCATCAATCAAGACACAGCCTGGCAGATTAGAGTTTTTAAAAAAGGCAAAAATATGCTGTCTTCAAGACATGCACTTCATAGACAAAGGCATCCACAGACTGAAGGTAAAAGGATGGGGGAAAAAACATGTCATTCATATGGATTTCATAAACAAACAGGTGTTTCTATCCTCATAAAAGATAAAGTAGACTTCAAGCCAAAGTTAATCAGAAGGAAAAAATAAGGTCATTTCACACTGCTTAAGGGAATTATACATCAATAAGACTTAACAATAATAAATATTTATGCCCCACACAATGGAGCATCTACATACATCAAACAAACTCTTCTCAATTTCAAGAATAAAATAGACCAGAACACAATAATACTGGATGACTTTAATACACCTCTCTCATCACTTAATAGATAATCCAAATAAAAATAAAAAAGAAGCTATAGAACAAAAAATATAATTACTAAATTAGACTAGACAGTCATATATAAAATATTTCATCCATCAATGACTAAATACACTTCCTTCTCAGCAACACATAGAACATTTTCTAAAACTGACTACATCTTAGGCTACAAAATTAATGCTTAGCAAATACAACAAAATAGAGACAATACCTTGCATTCTATCAGATCATAATGGAATAAAATCAGAAAACAATAATATAATAAAAAATAGAAATTATTCTAACACCTGGAGACTACATAATATACTACTTGATGATCAATGAATAGCAGAAAAAATCAGGGACAAAATTTAAAAATACTTAGAGGTAAATGAGAATAGTGACACAACATGTCAAAATCTCTGGGACAGTATGAAGGTGGTTCTAAGAGCAAAGTCCACAGCACTGAGCTCATTTATTAAAAGAACAGAAAGTCACCAAATAAATTACCTAACTTTACAGCTCAAGGCACTGGAAAAAGAAAAAATCAACACTAAAAGTAGTAGAAGGAAGGAAATAATTAAAATCAGAGCTGAAATCAATGAAATTGAAACAAAAAAAATTCAAAAAAATCAATGAAATTAAAAGTTGGTTCTTTGAAAAAAAAAAAAAACTCAATAAAATTGATAACCCTTAGCCACGTTAACCAAGAGAAAGAAAGAAAAAACTCATTTCTGAAATTTGTGATGGAAAGGAAATATCACCATAGACACCATTGAAATACAGAAGATAATCAGAAACCATTTTGCAAATTTGTACTCCAATGAAACTGGAAATATTGAAGATATTGACAAATTTCTAGAGATATATGACTTATCTAATGAACCAGGAGGACATAGAAAATTTAAACAAATCAATTTTAAGCAATGAAATGGAAGACATTTTCAAAAGACTACCAAGAAAGAAAAGACTACCAGGACCAGATGGCTTCTCAGCCAAGTTCTACAAGACCTTCAAAGAAGGATTTACACTAATACTCCTCAAACTATTCCATGAAATAGAAAAAGAGGGAACCCTTCCAAACTCATTCTATGAAGCTAGTATCACCCTGATACCAAAACCAGACAAAGACACATCAAGAAAAAAAAAAAAAAACAAAACTTCAGGCCAATATCCCTGATGAACATAGACGCAAAAATTCTTAACAAAATTTTGGCAAATCACATACAGAAACACTTTAAAAAGATAGTGCACTGTGATCAAGTGGGATTCATCCCAGGGATGCAAGTGTGATTCAACATATAGAAATCAAGAAATGTAATTCACATCAATAGACATAAAGACAAGAATCAGATGAACATCTCAATAGATGAAGAAAAAGCAATTGATAATATACGGCACCTCTTTATGTTCAAAACCCTAGAAAAACTAGGGATAATAGGGACATACTTCAACATTGTAAAAGTATATACAGTAAACCCAAGGCCAACCTGTTTCTAAATGGAGAAAAACTGAAAGCGTTCCCTCTAACAACTGCAACAAGAGAGGGAAGCCCTTCACCACTTCTATTCAGCATAGTCCTCAAAAGTCTAGTCAGAGCAATTAGGCAAAAGAAATTAAAGGGAAAAAACAGGAAAAGAAAAGCTCAAACTATCCCTATTTGCTGATGACATGATCCTATATTTAGAAGATCCCTCTGCCCCTCCCCCAAAAAACCCACCAGAAAACTTCTGTAACTCATAAATTAATTCAGCAACATAGCAGGATATAAAATTAACACCCATAGGGCTGGGATTGTGGCTCAGTGGTAGAGCGCTTGCCTCGCATGCGTGATGCACTGGGTTCGATCCTCAGCACCACATAAAAATAAGTCAATAAAGATATTGTGTCCACCTACAACTAAAAAATATTTAAAAAAAAATAACACCCATAAATCAATTGCATTTCTATATACCAGTGGACAGGAATAGAAAAGACAGAGGAATGATTCTGACATAGCTTTCCTATTTACATATGTGAATACACCATAGTGACTCTCTACATTATGTACAACCACAAGACTGGGATCCTAATTAGAATATGATGTACTCCATGTTTGTATAAATAAGTCAAATTATACTCTACTATCATGTATAACTAACAAGAAAAAAATAAAAACTTAAAAAATAAAAACAGTAACAAAAAGATATGAAGAAACTATATCCTTCATATGTTGCTGGTGGAAATATAAAATGGTTTGTAAAGATTAATCAATAGGTACTAAGTAACTGTTCAATAGGAGTAGAAGTTCTGGTGTATCATTTCACAGTAGGGTGAATGTAGATAAAAGTAATATACATTTCAAAAAGCTAGAAGGATTTTAAACCTTTTAACACAAATAAATGATAAATGTTTAAGGAGATTAATATGTTATTAATCTGATTTAAACATTACACAATGTATATATCTTAATATTACATGGTACTCCATAAATAGTTATAATTTATATACTGGGGTCTGAATTAGAACAAGATATATTCCATGCCTGTATAATTATGTCAAAATGGAACTAAAAAGAACCAATTAAAAATGTTACATAATGTATATATCAAAACATTACATGGTAAACCATTAATAATTATAGTTTATGTGTCTTATATATCAGTTAAAATAAAAAATAATGATTTGTCACTTTGTAAGTTTGGCAATTTCTTTAAAAAGTTAAAAATCTACCATACAATCTAGTGTTTCTACTCCTAGGTATTTACTCAAGACAAATAAAACATATGTCCCTACAAATCTTTCATGATAATGCACCTATCAGCTTTATTTGTCATAGTCAAAAATTTGAAACAATGCAAATGTCTACAATTTGTGAATGAATAACAAATATGTTTGGGGTGATGCCAAAAACATGGCACAATAGAAAGACTTTGATACTCCCTCTACCCATGAACACATCAAATAATTATCCATTCACAGATGATTTGAAAGACTTTTACTCACTGAGCAACTAAGAAAACATCTACCTTAAATAGGTAGGAAAATCTGAGGCACATTCAGGCATGCACCTGGCCCCAGGTATTGCACCACCCATTAAGAAAAGGAATCCCCAACATGTAGCTTCTTCCTATGGAAAGGAGTTTCTGGTCCTCATTTATAGATGCTTAGCTCTAAGGTTTACATGGCTCAACTTATAATTCACCAATTCTGGGAGCAGAGGGATTGAACACAGACAGGTATTTCTAATTGAGAAAGAAAGGTAGTGTTTTGTGCAGAAATGAAAGCACTTCCAGTACCTTCATTCCTTGGGAGCAGGACAGAGAGGGATTTTAAAAAATAAATAAAAAATCATAGTCTTGTTTCACTCTGGAAGAATTTTGTGACACAGTCCTCCAATGACTACTTGATGACCTGACTTCTAATTTATTTGCATTGAAGAGTTAAAGGTAGAGACAAATGTTAACTAGCTGCCAGCCTGGGAGAAGTTTGTTCACACACTCAGAGTCCCTACTTTTATAGTTTCTATGAGAGGGACTGTATCTAAACTTTGTAGGTCTTGGAGCAGAAGGGAATAGGCAGCTTTGAGACACCCTTGATCACAGAACAAAAAGGTGTTTTTAAATAGGCTTGCAAACACTTCCAGGGGCAATTCCTCTATGAAGCAATGCAGGAAATGAGCAAGAACAGGCATCTCCATTAGTCTCTCCAGAGAGGGTTTATGGCTACTTAATAGCCTGGGTACTAATGACCTTGAACAGGGAAGCAAATGGGACAAACAAACAGTAGTCACCTGGTAGCCAATGTGACTTATTACTTCATGAGTACCTCTTCAGGTTCACCCCAGAGATAAATCCAGGCCTACTTATTCGTCCTAGGGAGATTTTGGACACCCATCAAGTGCTATTATTTATATTGGTCTCATCCAGGAGATTGACTCCTTAACAACGGGGCTCTGACAGTTGAGGGGGCTTTGAATTCCTAGCAATCCAATAATTAAAAAAACAAACAAACAGGCAAATGTATAGCAGGCCCATTTACCATAAACATATCACTAGGATCTGACAGTGCAGTACACAAGTGAAGGCATTTGCCTCAGATCCACTACTTTGCTTAAAGCAGAAAGACTGGAAGATTAATATCTATACTCAGTCTTACTGTAAAGATGAAACTGAACACATTCAGCACTCCAATAATATCTATAATAATGTAAGCTATACCTAGAGAGTCTGGCTCTTTCAGTCTCTGGGTACTGAAAGATGTGACATGTCTTAAAATCCAGGAAGTCACAAAAGTAGACACAGAAGTCTGGGGAAAAATAATTGAGAGGCACCTTAAATCCTTTAGCCTTCTGGATTGGTGAGATCCTTCTCCTAGAAAAACCTGGTCTAACAAGATGGGGAGATATAACTTGTCTTATGTAATAAGCAGAAACCTTACAAGGAAAAAAGAAAATAAATAGTAAAATTTATTTCAAACAAAAGAATAAGGTTAAATCCATGAAAACCCATCTAAAGTGAAGATATGTGATTCACTCAATAGAGAATTCAAAATAATGGTCTAAGTATAGTCAGTGAGGCCAAGAACATTTTGATAACAAGCTGAGAATTTCAGCAGAAAGTTTTAGAAAGTATTAAACAGAAACTGTAGATCTAAACAGTATAACTGAAATTTAAAAAAAATCAATAGAGGGTTTCAATAATAGATTGGACAATGTAATAGAAAGTATCAATGAACTAAAAGATAGGTCACTTTAAATACTCCAATCTGAGGAGCAAAAATAAAAAGGAATGAAAAAGAATAAAGGTAAGTTAAAAGACTTATGGGACATGATTCAGGGAACCACTTACACATTAGTGTTGTGCCAGAAGGAGAAGAGAATAAGAAAACAGAAAAACAATAAGAAGTAATGGCAGAAAACTTCCAAAGCCTGGAGGAAAAGAATAGGAAGCCAGATCTAAGAAGCCCATTAGATAACAAATAATATAAATTCAAAGAAATTCACAGAAATTCAAATCATAATCAAATTTTCAAAAGTTAAAGAGTATTTAAAGGAGCAAGGAAAAGCAAATCATCACATATAGGAGAGCTGGTACAAAACTTAGTGGATTTCTCAGCAGAAATCTTGCAAGTCAGAAGGGTGTTAGATGAGATACATAAAATTCTTGAAATTTTTTTAAAAAATAGACTTCCAATCAAGAATACTATATACCAACCAAGAATACTATATACAGCAATTCTGCTTTTTAAAAATGAAGAAATAATTAAGACTTTCCTAGACAAACAAATGCTGCTGATCACTATTAGTCTTGCCTTATAAGAAATCCTAAAATTCTTTAAGCTTACAAAAGAAAAAATCTTATTGGCAACATAAAAACATATGAAAATATAAAACTCACTGGTGAATTGTCAAATTCAAAACACTATAATACTGTAATAGCAGTAGGTAACTCAATTATATGTCTAGATTAAAAGGCAAAGATTAAAGATTAAAAGGCAAAACTATAAAAGACAACTAATTTGTTAAAGAATACGTGCTATGAAAACACATAAAGTTTGATATTAAAAACATAAATGTAGGAAAAGGAGAAGTAAAAATGTAGCGCCTGTGTATGCAAAGTTTTTATCAGCTTAAATGAACTTATTATATGTTTAAGATTTTTGTTGTTGTTGTTTTTGTAGACCTCATGGTAATCACAAGTTAAAAGCTTATATAGATATGCAAAATATATAAAAACACATGAGCCAAAGCACACCATTATAGAAAGCCACTGTACCATAAATGAACAAATTGAGAGAAGAAAGGCATAAAGGGTTTACAAAATGACCAGAAAACAAATTAAGAAAATGGTACCAGTACTCCTTACCCATAAATAAAAACTAAAGGAGGGAGTTTCAGCAAGATGGATGAACAGAGGCACTGAACATACTACTGCCTCACAAAGAGGGATCAAAAATGAAGAAATAGCTACTATTTAGCTAGAGAATTTGGGGAAGATTCCTGGAATATAGTGGGGATGAAATGGAGAAATTGTTGAAGATAGAGACTAAGGGTTGTCTGATACAGAAGAACACTTAGTAGGCTGGGGCTATAGCTCTGCGGGAGAGCACTTGCCTGGCATGCATGAAGCACCGGGTTTGATCCGTAGCATCACATAAAAATAAGTCATGCTGTCCATACACAGCTACAAAAAAAAATTTGAAAAAAAAAAAAAAGATGACGACGACGACAACTTAGTATTTTGCCTTGACTGTCTCAGTGCTCCAGACTAGAACAGTTTGAATATAAGAAAGGCATAACAAATAGGGAAAAAATAAATGGTAGTCTCCCAACAGCTCACACTGGCACCTTGGAAACTTGTAATATTTCTTTTGGGTCTTCAAATGTTGCAAGCACAACTGGGGAGTCATTGGAGAGCATGTATCATTGCACTGCTCCAGAGGGGAAACACAGTTCACATAGTACTATTTCCCCACTTTTGCTGCTGCTTTCTAGCATAGTATGATTTTGAGAACAAATCTAATGAATCCCTACCCTACTTTCCTGTGTGACCCACCCTCTTGTAAAACTGGAATAGCTCCATCTCTGCGCAATCCTCAGATTCTGATAAGTGCATTATGTATGATCTGTGCTACATTGCCTGGGAATGCTAAAGGGATCTCAGCCCTATGCAGTTTCCAGAAACTGACGGGTGTACTCTGCACAACAGAGTTACATTTCCTCCACTACCACGCGAGCAGTTGCACACATGCCTGGGCATGCAAGATTGACAGTATCCCTGTGAAGTCCCCAGAGAACAAGTGCACTCTGTGCTGCAGAGGGTCCCATTTCTGCTTCCTCACAAGCTGTATCACACCTGACTGGGGCTTGCTGGAGTAACCCCACCCTCTTATGTACTGTGAAGACTAGAGCCCCCCTACCACTGACATATGTGTCATACAATGTTGGGATGTCACTACCCATAAATGGCCATGGACGATGACAGGCACATTCCTACCATTATGTGTACACAGGGTACCATACCTGCCTGTGCTTGCTGAAGTGGCCCCACAGCAGGTACCTCACTACTACTGCTGTATGTACCATATCCATCTTGGCCATTAGAGTGTCCCCACCCCTACACAGCCTGCAGAGAGAGGCAGGCTGACAGGGCTGCTGCATACACCACATCCAAATCCACTGATTATAGAAGAAGCAGCAATACAAAGACTACATTAGAACACCTAACTGGAACAAAAGTCAAAAGAGCTTATCAAAACAACACCGTAAGACAACATCTCCAGGAGAAAATCTTTCACTAGGAAAGATATCCTATAAAATTGATAAGATATAACTTAATCTGTTAGATGTGAACATATCAGTGTATGGACACAAGAAATATATAAAAGCAAGGCAATATTAATAAGTAGCAAACAGATCAGATCTTAGTGACGAGAACATGAGGTTAAATGTATAATTCTACAGGCTGGGCCCACTGTGTTGACCCAGCCTGCATGCTTTCTTTAGCAAAGCAATTTATCTAAGGCCACTCTGAGCCAACCCTGGTTTAAGTCAGTAGGATATGTTACGTTTCTCAGCAAACTACTTGTTATCTGCTAGAGAAATGTAGGCTCAAAGATGCTTTCCTACAAATAAAAGGAACAAAAGTTACCCTGAAGTGGTATTTTTTTGACCTTTACGCAAACCAGATTCTAGGACTCAAGCAGACAGGATAATTAGAAGTAAAGCCATAAATTCTGTAAAAAGAGTTTCCAATTAGAACCAGTCAGCATGGGACAAGGTAATTGAAAGCTGAATTTGGATATTTGGCATGTCATTACAATAGTAAAATTTCCCCTTCATGGGGTAAGACTGTGTAGTGGGGACTTGAAAGTCTGATGCAATCCTGTTTTCAGTCAAAAATTGAGAATTTGACCTGGCATTTGACAATGTTGTCCCTTTCCTCTCTGATAGGGCCCATGCTCTCTTTCTCCCTGGAGAATGTCCCCTTTCTCTTTCCTTTCCATTCTAAGAAATTCCTGTCTGCTACTATGTGTGACTTGCCTGAAACCATTCTCATGAGATTGCAAGAACTGGTGGTTGAGAACCCTTACACCCACTTTGGCTTTGTGGATGCATCCCATCATGCGATATAATACTTCCAAATGGACACAATAACTCCAGAAAGAGACTACAAACAAAAGGAAATCAAAGAAAAAAATTCAAAAGAATGATTCTAAGTAAATTCAATCATAGGTAAGAGAATACAGACAGACAATTCAATGAAATTAGGTAAGAAAATTAATGATATAAATGAGAAATTCAGCACGGAGAAACCATAAAAAAGAAATAGCCACAAACTTGGGACTGAAATAATCAATAAGTCAAATAAAAATATTGCTGGGCATCTCCACAACAGACTAGATAAAGCAGAAGAAAGGATTCTTGGTCTTTTGAAATAACTCATTAAGATAAGAGAAGGAGAAGGACAAAAAGTAATGAAAAAGAATGAAGAAAGTCTCCAACACCTAGAGCCCTCATTAAACAATTATAAGAGTTCCATGTGACAAAGAGAAGGAAAAATGCATAGAAAGCCTATTTCATGATATAATAACTGAGAGCTTCCCTAATCCTGGGAAACATAAACATCCAAGTCTAGGTATCCTGTAGAACCTCAAAGAGATTGAAGAAAAGAAATCCTCTTTGTGATAGATTAGTATCAAACTGTCAAAAGTCCACAGTGAAGAATTCTGAAAATAGCAAAAAAATTGTGCCAAGTCACATTTAACAAGGAAAAGCCCACTAGACTTATAAGAGACCTTTCAGCAGAAACATTACAAGAAGGGCATGAGATCACATATTCAATGTTCTAAAAGAAAAAAAAAAATCAAGCAATACTATACCCAGCAAAATAATTTTCAGACATGAAAGAGAAATAAAGATTTTGAAAACTAAGGGAATTCACCAGTATCAGACCAGCCTTTAAAAAAAGATGCTAAAGGGAAACACATCTAAAATGAAAATAAGATAAATACTGTTATTGTTTGGATGTGAGATATCCCCCAAAACCTCATATGTGAGACAATGCAAGAAAGTTCAGAGAAGAAATGATTGGGTTACAGGAGCCTTAGCCTAATCGGTGAATTAATCACCTGATGGGATTAACTGAGTGGTAACTGAAGGCTGATGAGGTATAGCTGAAGGAGGTGAGGCATTGGAGGCATGGATTTGGCGTATATATGTGTATCTGGCAAGTGCAGTCTCTCTGCTTCTGATCGTCATGTCAGCTGCTTCCCTTCACTACACTCTTCCACCATGATGTTCTGCCTCACCAAAAGCCCTAAGGAATAGAGCCTGTCTGTGGATTGAGACCTCTGAAACTGTGAGCCTCCAAATAAACTTTTCTTCCTCTACAGTTGTCTATTGAGGTCCTTTCATCACAGGAGTAAAAAAGCTGCCTAAAACAAATACCAACAAGAAAACATTGGAAGAATAAAACAGTAGAGCAGATACACAAAAGGAAAAGAGAAAAGAATTAAATTTATGATTAAAAAATAAAATGAAACAAAAACAAAAATTATTCAAAACAATCAGAAGAAAATTAATAAAAACTGTAGTCTTTCCATATTAATGATAATCTTGAATGTAAGTGGAGTAATTCTTTGCCAAAAATAGTATAGACAGGCTGATAAAAAAATAAAACCCAGTGATATATTGTCTACAAAAATTCATTTCACTATTAAAGACATACAGAGACTGAAGTTAAGAGATGTGAAAAGATATTACACACAAATAGAAGCCAGAGGCAGGCAGGAGAAGCTATACTTGTACTGATAAAATAGATTTAAAGTGATAAACTGTAAAAGGAGACAAATAAGCTCATTATAAAATGACCAAAGGATCAATTCAACAGAAAATACAACAATTATAAATGCCACAGTGCTTAATTATATAAAACAAACATAATAAGGGAGAAATAAGTTTCAATACAATAATAGTTGGGAATTTCAACATCCAACTTTTATCACTGGACATATCATCTAGACTCCCCCCAAAATCAACAAATAAACATCAGAGTTAAATTATATCATAAGGGAAATGGACCCAGCAGACATTTCCAGAAGTTTTCATCCACTGGCTATGGAATATATATTTTTCTAATTAGCATATGGAACATTCACTGGGATAGGCAATGTTAGGGCACAAAACAAGTGTCAACAAATTTTAAAAAATTAAAACTATATCATGTATCATCTCTGACCACTAATAGAACAAACCTAGAAATTAACAACAATAGAAACTTTAGAAGTTATATAATTATATAGAAACTAAAGACATGCTCTTGAATAAACAATGAGTCATAAAAATGCAAAATAAAAAGTTTCTTGAAACAAATGAAAATGTCAACACAACATACTAAAACTTATGAGACTTTACAAAAGCAGCACCAAAAGGGAACTTTATAGCAATAAATCCCTATATTAAAACAAGAAAGATGTCAAATTAACAATCTAAACATTTCAAAGAACTAAAAAAGCCCAAAGAAACCAAAAATTAGTAGAACGAAATAATAACAAAGATCAGAGTAGAAATAAATTAAATAAAGATTTAAAAACAATAAAAAGATAATAAAAATAAAGTGTCAGCTTTTTGAGGAGATAAATAAAATTTATAAATCTTCAGTTAGTCTAGCCAGGAAAAAAAGAAAGACTCAAATAAATGTACTCAGAATTGAAAAATGAAACATTACAGTGGTTACCACAGAAATGCAAAGGATCATTAGGGACTATTATCAACAACTATACACCAAAAAATTGGAAAATCCAGCAGAAAATAAATACATTTCTAGGCATATATAGCATACCAAAATGGTGCTGTGAAGATATGGTGTCCCTAAACAGGCCAATAACAAGTAATGAGATTGAATCAATAATAAGAAGTATGCCAACAAAGAGAAGCCCAGGACCAATGGCTTCATTGTGCAGTTTTATCAAATCTTTAAATAAGAAATAACACCAATTCTTCTCAAACTATTTCAAAAGTTTAAATGAGAAGGAACTCTTCCAGGCTCATCTACAAAGCCAGTATTACCCTGATACTCAAATAAGTGTGTGCACATGCACATGCACACACACACACACACACACACACACACACCATAGCAAAAAGAAAGAAAATGAAACAAAAATAAAACTGCAGACTAATATCCATGAATAATACACATGCAGAAATTTTCAAGAAAACACTGGCAAGTTGAATTCAACAGTACATCAAAAATATCATTTACCATGATCAAGTGGGATTTATTCAGGGATGCAAGGATGTTTCAACATTTGTAAATAAATAAACATAATGCATCATATCAATAGAATGAAGAACAAAAATCATGATCATCTCAATAGATTCATAAAATACATTTGGTAATAGCAACATGCCTCCATTATCAAAAACCCTGAAAAATTAAGAATATAAGGAATGTGCCTCAACATAATAAAGGCTTCCTATGACAAACCCACAGCTAACACAATGAATGAAGAAAGCTGAAAAAGTGTTTCCTCTAGCTTGTAGAACAAAGCAAGAATGTTCTCTTTCGTTACTTTTATTCAAATTAGTATTGGAATTTTTAGACAGAGCAATTAGGCAAGAGAAAAAAATAAAAGACAACAATATGATGAGGAGAAGTGAAATTATCTGTGTTTGCAGATAATAATATTCTCTCTATATATAAAATCCAAACACACGCCTATAATCCCAGTGGCTCGAGGCTGAAACAGAAAGATTGCAAGTTCAAAGCCAGTCTCAGCAATTTAGTGAGGCCCTAAGCAACTTAGTGAGACCTTATCCCAGAATAAAAATAATTTAAGAAAGGGCTGGGGATGTGGCTCAGTGGTTAAAGACCTCTGGGTCCAATCCCTGGTACCAACAAACAAACAAAAATTTCACAAAGCCTCCAATGAAATACTCAGAATTAATAAACAAATTGTGGAAAACTTCTGGATACAAAATGAATATGTGAAAATAAGCATTTTTATACACCAGTATTAAATTTGCTGAGAAAGAAACAATGAAAGAAATGATGCTATTTAAAATAGTTACAAAAACATCTAAAAATAAATTTAATCAAATAAATTATGAGGCACTGGGTTTGATCCTCAGCATCAAATAAAAATAAAGGTACTATGTCCATCTAAAAATATTGAAAAACAAAAACAATACCAACCACTTATCACTGTACTTTAAGGAATTAGAAAAGCAGAACAAACTAAGCCAAACTTAGTAGAAGGAAGTAAATAACAACAAGTAGAGCAGGAATAAATGAAATATAGAATAAAAAACAGAAAAGTTCAATGAAACTAAGAATTAGTTTTTTGAAATGCTAAACAAAATTTGCAAACCCTTAGCAAGACTGAGAAAAACATGAGATGACTCAAATTAACAAAATTGGAAGCAAAAGAGGAGAAATTACAGCTAATAACAGAAATTCAGAGGATCTTAAAAGGCTACATGAGCAATTACATACCAATAAATTGGACAATTTTGAAGAAATGTATAAATTCCTAGAAACATAACCTACAAAGACTGAATCATGAAGCAACTGGAAATATGATCAAACCAATAAAAAGTGAGGAGATTGAATCAGTAACTAAAAGTCTCCTAATGAGAAAAAAATCAAATGGCTTCACAACAGAATTCTACTAAACATTTAAAGAAAAGCTAATATCAGTTTTCAATCTCTTCCAAAATGTTGAAGAGTAAGGAATAATTGCACACTTATTTTACAAGACTTATTTACAAGATCAGCATCAATCTGATACCAAAGCCAAAGAAGCCACAAGAAAAGAAACCCACAGGCTGACATTACTGATATATAGAGATGCAAAAATTCTCAAAAAAAACCCCAAAACTAGCAAGCCATATTCAATAGTACCCTAAATAAACTATTCACCTTAGAAGTTGGACAGACTTCTAAATATATAAGAGTGATTCAACATGGGCTGGGATGTAGCTCAGTGGCAAAGCATCTGCCTTGCATTCTCAAAGCCCTGGGATCGACCCCCAGTTCCAAAAAAGACAAAAAAAAGAACCTCACCCCCCCAAAAAAAAGACTGATTCAACAGATGAAACTCAATGAATGTGTTTGATCAGACTAACAGAACAGAAGACAAAAACTATCTTATCTCAATGGCTGCAGAGAAATAATTTGACAAAATTCAACATCATTTGTTCATAAAAACTCTACAAGAATTTTTTGTTCTCACACTAGGAGTACAATATGGGAGTTAGAAAATATCATGCTAAGCAAAATAAGCCAATCTCTAAAAATCAAAGGTCAAATGTCTTCTCTGATAAGTGGATGATAATCCATAACGAGGAAGGGGCATGGGATGAGTGGAGGAACTTTGGATTAGCCAAAGGGGAGAGAGGGGAGGAAGAGGAGGGAAGAGGGTATGGGTATAGGAAAGATTGTGGAATGAGATGGAAATAATTACCCTAGGTGCATGTATGATTGCACGAATGGTGTGACCCTATTTTGTGTATAGACAAATGAAAAATCATGCTCCATTTGTGAACAATGAATCAAGGAGCATTCTGCTGTCATGTATAACTAATTAGAACAAGTAAACAAATTAATCATTTTTTAAAAACTCTCTACAAAGTAGATATAGAAGGAATGTTCCTCAATGCTATATGATAAGCCTCCAACTAACATCATACTCAATGATAAAGAGTTAAAGGCTTTTCCTCTAAGATCAGGAATTAGATAAGTGTCACTACTCCCAACACTTTTTTACATGTAGTATCAGAAGTCCTAGTCAAAGCAATTGGATAAGGGCAAGAAATAAAAGGCATCTTAATTGGAAAGGATGAAGTAAAATTGTCTCTGTTTGCTGATGATGTGATCTTTTATATAGAAAATCCCTAAAGACTACCCTAAAAAACTGTTCGAACTAATAAGTTGAGCAAAGCTGCTGGATACAAAATCAAAAACTTAACAAAAATCAGTAGTATTTCTATACACTAACAAGGATATTTCTGAAAAAGTAATTAAGAAAATCATCTCATTTATAATAGTATCAAAACTTAATACATTAATGAGTTAATTCAAAAAAGGAAGTGAAATTTGACATTCTGAAAATCATAAAACATTGATGAAAGAAACTGATGACATAAATAAATGGAAAGGTTAGAAGAGTTAATATTGTTAACATGTCCGTACTTCCCAATGTGATTTGCAGGTTCAATGCAATCTATATCAAAAATTCTAATGTCTGTGAAGACAGACATAGAAAAACCATCCTAAAATTTGTATGAAGCCTCAAAAAACCCCAAATATTCAAAGCAATCTTGAACAAAAGGAAGAAAGCAGGAGGCATCGCATTACCAGATTTCAAAATATTATGCAAAGCCACAGAAATCTAAAAAGCAGGATACTAGTGTAAAAATGACACAGCAACCAATGAAAATAGGACAGAAATCCCAATATTAAATCTATGCATCTATGATCAATTGGTTTTCAACAAAGTTGGAAAAAAAGACCACAGACTTGGGAAAGGAGTGTCTCAAAATAAATGGTGTTGAGGAAACTGAATATCCATGTACAGAAGAATGAAAATGGACCCTCATTTTTCCCATAAAAAAGAATCAACTCAAAATGGATTTAGGACTTAAATATAAGACCTGACACTATAAAACCATTAAAAGGGAAACAGGTCCATAATTTCTTGGATAAAACCCTCAAAGCATAAGCAATGAAAGCAAAAATTAACAAATGGTATTCTATCAAATGAAAAAGCTCTGCAAAGCAAAGGAAACAACTAAGTCAAGAGACAAACTGAATTTGAGAAAATATTTGCAAATCCTACACTGGATAAGGAACTACTATGCAAGATACATAAGAAAACACAACCAATAAAAGAAGACAAAAATCCTATTTAAAAGTTGGCTAAGGACCTAAATAGATATTTCTCCAATGGCTAATATTTATATACATATATATATATATAAATGTAACATTTATATATATAACATTTATATTTATATAAACATTTATATTTATATATAGGGAAAATTAAACATATATATATTTTTAAAAATGCACAACCTCTTTGTCAGTGAAATACAAATTAAAACCACAATGAGATATCACCTCATAACTGTTAGACTGGCTATCATTTAAACTATGAAAGGTAAGTGTTGGCAACGATGTGGAGGAAAGGGAACCTTTGCATACTGTTTGTGGTATTATAAATTAGTATAGTCATTTTGAAAACATATGGAGCTTCTTCAAATAACTAAAAATAGAATTATCATATATAATCCAGAATCTCATAATTATTAATTATATTAATTCTTTTTTAAAATAAAGAATTATATAATCATCGTTTCAGTGTAAATTTCTCTCCCACTTCTGGCCTACCAGAAAATTTTTACAATGCGTATTTTAACTGGTAGTCATTTTTTATTTCTACCAGCAGGTGGAACCCTTTAGATTTTTTTGTCTCAGCAATATATAAACTTTTGTGATTTCTCTTCATTTTTAAGAATTATTTTTCTTTGATTTAATATTTATTTATAAAACAGAAGTTAAGGATAGTTCATATAAATCATCATTCTATCTGCCCCACAAAAATGTCTATATTAATGAAATTCACATTAACATATTCAATTAAATTTTTAAGTTCATAGTTGATGTCACAGAACACCAGTCATAGGGTAATTTTTTAATATTTATTTATATTTTCAATAGTGAAAAACATATAAAGTAAAGATAAAGAGGTTTCTAACCTCCAGACAAGAGGCTGGCAAAGTTTTTCTGTAGATTTAAATAGAAAAGATTTTAGGATGTGTGGACCTTAAGGTCTCTCTCAGAACTACTCACTGCTATAGTAGTATGAAAACAGCTATAGACAACATGTAAACAATGAGAAAGGCTACATTCCATAAACATTTTATATGCAAAAACTGGTCATAATTTTTAACCTATTCCTGCTGTGAGTAATTCCTAAACTTGAGTATGCATCAAAACACCAAAACCTGTTAAAACTTCCATTACTAGGCCAGATCACCAGAGCTTCTGTAGGAGCACTCTCCATACCTTCCAACCCCTCCCTTCCATCCTTCCCCATTCTATGCTAATAGACTGTGCTCTTGCCAGAGAGCACCCCTCTGTTTGTGACCTTTGGATCTGTTGGTCCAAGAGTGCATATAAGCTTCTGTACTTTCTGGAATAAACGGTGCTTTCTACTCCTTGCTCTGCTGTTTCTGCGTCTCACTGGGGTAGAGCAGATTCTTTACCTACACCCCGAGGCCTGGGGAATTTGGCTCCTCGGACCTCCACCATCCAAAAAGACCCCATATCATCTTCCTCCCTGAAGACCCCTTCCTCGTCTATTCTGGACCCCAACTCATCGAGCAGGACCCACGTGGCACCTCCCCAAACCCCCCCTTTTTAGGGATAGATGGCGACCCAGATGGGACAGGCCTCTCGACTTCTCGGTAGTTAAGAATTCTTGGCGGTTCCCCCTGTCTTGCTGGTGAAGGTAACACTAGCTCATTTAGTCATTTTCTTCTGTTTGTCTTTGTGTAATAAAGTTAGCTCAGGGAATACCTACTTCCTGGTTTCTCTGACAGTTGCAAAGGGTCTGATCAGCCCAATGACTCCAAACCTACTTTTAAACATTTTTCTGTTCTTATCTCTCCTAACATTTCCTCCTACTTTCAGGAGACTTTCCCCTTTTCTTTGACTGTCTATCCACCTACGATGGGCTGGTCCCGCCTTCTCCCCAGCCTTTCTTTCCCCGCTCCTCAGCAAGGCCCCGGCTACTGGCTACCGCCGCCTAAAGCTTTCTGCCTCTCGGAGTGGCGCTGCCTTACTGCTCTGTGGCGCCTTTGTTTGCCAAGTTTGCCTTCTCCCAAAGGGCAAGCCCCACCCTGGGAGCGCACAGCCCCTCCCTCACTGCGAGCTACAGCACTCCCAAGTTCCCGCAAACAAAGCACTACCCTGAGGGACCCAGTTCCCTGCAAATCGCTAGGCAAAAGAATAAAACAAATCACTTTTGCAGTAGCTCTGCCCGTCAGCCACACCAGCGCCCAGATTCCAAATGGTGTTAGACCCGCTCACCCTTTAGTGGCTCTGCCTGGCAGGCCCAAGCCCTAGGGGTGCACTGCCCGCCTTGGCCCCATGCACCAGCACGCACACGCCCCGCTCGAGATCTGCCCAGTACCATAGCTCCATGTACCAGCCTCGGAGGCTCCACCCACACGGGCCACAGTCACTAGTACCCGAGGGGGCTCTGGGCTTGCTACAACACACAGGCCCCGCCCAGCCCACGCTGGCTTCACTGCTGCTAGACAGGTCACAGGTACCAGCCTTCCTCTGGCAAGATGCAAAAGCACACATCAAAAAGTGTTCCAGGGGTTGGGATGGTAGCTCAGTGGTAGAGTGCTTGCCTCGCATGCGTGAGGCCCTGGGTTCGATCCTCAGCACCACATACAAAGCAATAAAATAAAGACATTGTGTCCATCTACAACTAAAAAATTAAAAAAAAAAAAAAGTGTTCCAAATCCTTAAAGAGACCGTGCCCTTGCCACAGTGCTGCTCGCGGAGATAAAATTGCCAAGTGCACTCTGCCACACCTCGCCACACCCCCCAATGAGCTACTTAAGCTGCAGGCAGGCCAAAGTCCCTGCCTGCGCTGGCCTGTGGCTCTCCCTGCAAATGTAAAGAGTGCAATCAATGGGGCTTTCATAGACATTATTTATTTTAAATCTGCCTCACATTCTCCTTTTTCTTCTCACTATGGGCAGACTTCTCCCGCCCCTGGTTCCTCCCAGTCCCTCTGCCCATCCCTCTTCTCTGCGCCACCACCTTCTCTTCCCTCCAGAGGGGAAGCGCTTTGGTGGGCACAGAGGGCAAGCAGGCAGGGTCTGTGGAGAATTGCTCCCAGGCCCCCGGCCAGCCCCTGCCAAACACATTTCCACTGCGCCCCGCCGTGGCTGGCTCCAGGACAGCTGGAAAAGCCTACCAGTAAAGGTGGCTCGGAGGCGCCTAATTCCTCCTTCCCCTCCCCACCTCCTACTCTCTGGGGGAAAGAAATGTTACAGGCAAAGGAGACACAGGTCCAACTCCTGCCCAATGTTACAGCCCCCTGGCTGCAGCACCGCTCCCTCGGGGACAAACTCCTCCCATGGCATGACCACTCCCCTACCCCATATATGCAAGGTTTCTGTGGACAACAGGTTTCTGGGGACAACAAATTATATACCTCCTGGTCAATAGAAAATAAAGATATAAATAATTGTACATTGAAATGTCTATGTCTATAACTGACATTGGAATGATAAATAATTTCTCTCACGTAAATTAGCTGTCTGTTTAGTCTGAAAACCTTTCTGGCTCAAAATCAGATTCCTGATTAACTTAACCCCTCTCCTAAAGTTACTTTAAGTTACATTGCCAGCCTAAATCACTTCCTAAAGACTAAATATAAATCTGACAAGAATGGATAATACTTTTAAAAATGCTGGCCTTAGAGATTTTCCTTGAGTCAAAACAAGCAACTTCTAAAACAAAAAAGCAACTTCTAAAACAAACAAGCAACTTCTAAAAACAACTGAATGGCACTGGCTTTATGCTGTTAATGTTTTTTTAAAGTTTCTACCTTTAGATTATATATCTGATTTCAATAAATATTTTTATATTCTACATGGGCCAAATTTACATACTACAATTTACACTATAATTTCCTATAGCCACACCTTCTGTATACCTTTTGTAGTGTTTTGTTGTTGTTTTCTTTTACTGGGTGTGCACCTTGATGGTAAAACTCTACTTGGTTTTGGCTGTTTCTCATGTTATAGCATTTATATAAAGGAACTGATCCATGTAAATACTTTCCATGTTTCTTTCCTCAATGTTTAAACCACTAATTATCATATAGTACCTCTCTCTCACCTCTAATGATTTTGGCTCTCCCAGCAGCTCTGGACACCTCATCCTCCTATATGGAGCAAAGGCTATGTTGCTCATTATATGCTACTGCCCTTACAGGGGAAAAAGCAACCCATGTAATTAAGGCTCTAAATCAAGCAATGCTATTCATAGCTGTCCCGTGGTCAATCAAAAGAGACAATGGCCCAGCCTATATCTCCCTCAGATTGAAGGAATTTTTAACTTCCTGGGGAATTTCCCATATCAAAGGGATTCCCTATAACCCTCAGGGACAAGCAGTCATTGAGACAACCAATCGCACTCTAAAGGAGATGCTTCAAAAACTTGATTCTACTGAGAAGGACCCTTCTTTGAGGTTGTTGGATGCTTTATTTACCTTCAACTACCTCACTTTTGACAAAAGAGGCCTCAATGCAGCAATCCAACACTGGGGTCCATTTATCTTCCCTACCCCTCTTCCCTTGGTGCGATGGAAAGACCCCTTAACCCTTCAATGGAAAGGCCCAGACCCTCTGCTCACACAGGGCAAGGCTATGCTTGTGTCCCCCTCCCCCTCCACAGAGTCTAAACCCCGTTGGATCCCAGCCAGCAATATTCATCCAAGCCTCTCTTGAGAAGACAACCTGCCCCACCTGAAGTAAGAAGCCCCTTCTGTGAGTTCCCAAATTAAAGCTAATGTTATCTTTGACCCTTCTATTTTTCAAAAGTTGTGGAATAAATCTTCAACTCTATTAGATCCATCCAATTGGGTTATCATTGGGCTCAGGGTTCTAAGCCTTCTCCTGGTTCTTCTCTGTGTCAAACTAAACAAGCTCTCAGTTCATATTGTTAAGGAATCACAGGAACACAAGAAAATCCTGCCACATGGATCGCAGCCCTCAAGAACAAGTAAGAAGCTCGCCCATCTCATCTTCACTGGAGACACAAGGCTTCA
Organism: Geosciurus inauris; assembly: GCA_004024805.1. Taxonomy (NCBI): domain Eukaryota; kingdom Metazoa; phylum Chordata; class Mammalia; order Rodentia; family Sciuridae; genus Geosciurus; species Geosciurus inauris. The sequence goes on along the minus strand of PVHX01009890.1, from coordinate 274 downwards.
CAGCTTCGACTGATCCTAACCCCTAACCCCTTCCCTTCCAATCCCCCCAACCCCATCACCCCTTCTATTGAGAGAGAGCTCATTTTGGGGCATGTGCATACAGGCTGGACAGCCAATGACGGGTAAAATGCTCAGAGGAGCATGACCTAAGCCAGTCGCAGTCTTGTTTGCCCCTTCTCTTGTGCACGAGCTGATAATTGATGACGGGTAAGTTGCTCAGAAGGGCATGACCTAAGACAGATTACAGCTTTGTTAGCGCGCCCCCCCCCCCCCC
>PVHX01009889.1:0-73322 GCA_004024805.1 Geosciurus inauris | reverse complement strand
ATTTCCTTGTTCTGTCAGCTGAGTCTAGAAGGAATGACTAATCCGTAGCAATAAGAACACCCAGCATTCAAGCCAGGTGCGATGGCGCACGCCTGTAATACCAGCACTTTGGGAGGCTGAAACAGGAGAATCACAAATTCAAAGCCAGCCTCAGCAATGGCAAGGTGCTAAGCAACTCAGTGAAACCCTGTCTCTACATAAAACACAAAATAGGGCTGGGGATGTGGCTAAGTGGTGGAATATCCCTGAGTTCAATCCCCAGTACAAAACAAAAACAAAAATGGCTCCATTTCAGCCATTTATTTTAATATTTGATTATTCATTTATAAATGGTCTCACACATGCATTTTTGTTTGGGTTATATTTTAATGCTACTTGTTTATTTGGGGGGGGGTTAACAGGGATTGAACTCAGGGGCACTTGATCACTGAGCCACATCCCCAGCCCTATTTTGTATTTTATTTAGAGACAGGGCCTCACTGAGTTGCTTAGCACCTTGCTTTTGCTGAGACTGGCTTTGAACTCGTGGTCCTCCTGCCTCAGCCTCCTGAACTGCTGGGATTATAGGCATGCTGCTATTTATTTATTTTGTTGCTCAAATTGTTCTGCAACCTGTTGAGGGGTTGTTTTGTTGATTTCTATTCCTTCAACATACTTCATCAGAGTGTGTGGAGGTGGGGGGGCACCTCCTTACTTTCTAGCACCAAAAAAAAAAAAATGCTCCAGGATCAGAGTCTAGAAGTAAACTCATACACTTATGGTCAATTTTCTTGTATGGTTTTTTTTTTCCTATGCTGGGATTGTACCCAGGGTTTTGGGCATGCCAGGCAGACACTATACCACTGAGCTACATCCCTGGCCCTGCCTATGCTCAATTTCAAAAAAGGTGCCGGGTCTGGGATTGTGGCTTAGTGGTAGAGCGCTTGCCTCACATGCGTGAGGCACTGGGTTCGATCCTCAGCACCACATAAAAATAAATAAAAAATAAAAGATATTGTGTCCATCTACAACTAAAAAAACCAATATTTTTTTTAAAAAGGTGCCAACGTAATTCAATAGAGGGAAGAACACGGGTCCTCACATCTGATGCTAATTATAAGTTGTGGGGTTTTGTTTGTTCCATTGCTATATACATCTGTCCTTAAGGCTCTATCCCCACTGTCTTGATTACTATAGCTTTATAATAAGTCCTGAAGTTAGATGATGTCTTCCAACTTTGCTCTTCTCTTTCAGGATTGCTTGGAATATTCTGATCCTGTCAATTTCCATAGATTTTAGGATGAACTATAAATGCCTACCAAAAACTCTTGCTATGATCTTGGTTGGGATTTTTATTTTAGTTGAGTTGGATTGCTGTCTTCAGTCAATAGCTGTTCCACTTGTAGCTATGACCACATGTGGCCATCGAGCATTTGAAATGTCACCAGTTTGAAATGCAATGTGTTATAAATCTGCAATACTCACTGGAGATAGAATGGAACAAATGAATGAAAAAAATTCATTAGTAAGTTTTTATGGCTTACATGTTGAAATAATATTTTTTGCAGCATGAGTTGAATAAAGTATTTGATTAAAATTTTAAAGAGTGGGGGCTGGGATTATGGCTCAGCAGTTGAGCGCTTGACTCGCAAGTGTGAGGCACTGGGTTCGATCCTCAGCACCACATAAAATAAATAAAGGTATTGAGTTCATCTACAGCTAAAAAAATATTAAAAAAAAATTTTAAAGAGTGGGCAATCTTATCGATTGTTCTCTATCTTCACAGCAGGTAAACTTTTGCTCTCCCCAGTCTCTACCAAAAATAGAATGGATAAATTATAGTATATTCGGTACAGCAATGAGAGTAAAGAGAGTAAACAAATGTTCACACAACAGCATGGGTGAATTTCACAAAGATGATTTTGAGTGAAAGAAGCTATACACAAGGAAAACATACTGTGTGGGGAAATGAAGTGTCCCTGGAAGTGCTCCTGTTAGAAGCCCTAGCCTCCAAGAACAAGAATATAGAATACAGGTAGGGAATGTTTACTTTCATTTTCCCTAGAACCGTTTCACTTTTCATGCACCCTGAGATTTAGTCTGTATCCATTTGTTTAGTTAAATGGTCTTATCTAAAAGGATAATAAAACTTATCTCCCTAAGAACACTCAGTGGTTACAACCCAGATCAGGCTCTTTGTTAAGTTTTCAAGTTTCCAGAAAGACTGAGCCCTATCTAGGTATTGACCTCCCTAGAGGGATGAAGCTCAGACTTTGCAAGCATCCAGCCAAAGGTACAGGGTTTAATCTGGCTCTTGGAGTGATGTACAGTCAGCACTCCACATTCAATGGTTTTGCATCTTCAGATTCAACCAGCCATGGATTAAAAATATTTGGGAAAAAAATGCCATCTGTACGTCACATATACTAATTTTCCTCATCATTATTCCCCAAAAATGCAGTATAGCAATTCTTTGCACAACATTTTACATTATATTAAGTATTTTAAGTAATCTAGAGAAAATTCAAAATATACTGGAGGTTCTATGCAAGTACATATATATGGAAATATACCCTCAGGTGGTCCTGGAACCAATCCCCCACCCTGTGCAATTATAGCAGTTACTGGGGGACAACTTTATTTACATTCCAATGGATTAGAGTAAGAATTAGGATTTTTTCCATTCTTTCTCCAAAGAGTAGAAGTTTTTCTCCCTCTTTTCCAGAGAGGAGGACAGCCTCTCTCCTGCATGTATGTAAATAGAGAAAATATGTTGTTTTCTATCAGTCATTTATAGGGTATAACCAGCTACTCATGTCGACAGTTTTCATCAGCTCTCATTGCACTGACTGTGGTCTAGAATCAGAGAACCAACCCAGCAATGGTACTGTACCTGCTAATCTGGTTGTATCAAGAACTCTTTCCCTTGACCTAGAAGTCTCACGTTTCTGCAGTATTGGCATATACAAATTACATATCCACACAAATGGGATAACACCCCAGGCCCCTTCACAGTTTTTGTCAAAATGTGTTCTGAGCAGAAATAAGCAAAACTAATGTATGATGTAGGAAATCAGTGATTTTCTTTGAGGGGTAATAACTAGAAGGGAAGGGTAGTAACTGTGGGGGGCATTTTGGGATGCTATTCATAAGTGCTCTACCTCTAAGTTACCCCCAACCTGTTCATATTCTATTTCCTGATCTGGGTGCTGATTACATGAGTACATTCCATTTGTAAAAAAAAAAAAAATCATGAAACTGTACACATATGACTGGTTGTTTTAATCTAGGTTGTCTGAAAAGCAGATGCCAAAACAGGATTAGATTACAAAGGACTGATTGGGGAGAAACCCTGCGAATGTACCTGGAAAAGGAATAACAGGAGGCTAAGAAACTCATGAGTAGGGTGCAGGTCTAACCCCTGTAAAGAAGAGTAGGAAGGAAAGAAAAAGTAAGAAAGATCTTAAGTCTGCTCTGTAGCAGTACAGTCAAAGTCATCCAATAGGGGAGTTTTGCATATCCAAGAAATAAACCTGCTTTAGTTATTCTTGCTGTGTTTAGTTATTGGCTGAAAGCAGCCCACAGAGTGTAGGCATGGATGGCATTATCATGGTGATGGATTCTTCTCAGCAAAAGAAACAATCAATAAGATGAACAGAGAGCCTACATTTTGGGAGCAAATTTTTGCCACACATACATCAGATAGAGCACTAATCTCCAGGATATATAACGAACTCAAAAAACTTAACACCAAAAAAAACCCAACCCAATCAATAAATGGGCTAAGGAGCTGAACAGACACTTCTCAGAAGGAGATACACAATCGATCAACAAATATATGAAAAAATATTCAACATCTCTAGCAATTAAAGAAATGCAAATCAGAACTACTCTAAGATTTCATTTCATGCCAGTCAGAATGGCAGTTATTAAGAATACAAACAACAATAAGTGTTGACAAGGATGTGGGGGAAAAGGCACACTCATACATTGCTGGTGGGACTGCAAATTGGTGCAACCAATCTGGAAAGCAGTATGGAGATCCTTAGAAAACTTGGAATGGAACCACCATTTGACCCAGCCATTCCCCTCCTCAGTCTATACCCAAAAGCTTTCTACAGTGACACAGCCACTTCAATGTTTATAGCAGCTCAATTCACAATAGCTAAACTGTGGAACCAACCTAGGTGCCCTTCAATAGATGAATAGATAAAGAAACTGTGGTAGGGCTGGGGTTCTGGCTCAGTGGTAGAGCGCTTGCCTGGCATGTGTAAGGCACAGGGTTCGATCCTCAGCACCACATAAAAAAAAAATAAAAATTTAAAAAACCAATTGGCTTGAAGTAAGCCAATCCCCAAAAAACAAAGGCCAAATGTTCTGATAAGTGGGTGCTGTTCCATAATGGGTTAGGTGACACAGGGAGAATGAAGAAACTTTGGTCATAGGGGAGAGGATATGGGGGCAGGAAAGATGGTGGAAATTAGATGGACAACAATGCCTGAGGTACATGTATGACTGCACATATGGTGTAACTCTATATTGTATACAACCAGAGAAATGAAAAGTTGTGCTCCATTTGTGTACAATGAATCAAATTGCATTCTGCTGTCATGTATACTTAATTAGGATAAATACATTTTTAAAAAGGAAAAAATATTTCATTTTTAGTATATTTCATACCAACTCAATTGAAAAAAAATTTTTTGGTATGGGGAATTGAACTCAGGGGTACTTGACTACTGAGCCACATCCCCAGCCCTATTTTATCTTTTATGTAGAGACAGGGTCTCATTGAGTTGCTTAGTGCCTCGCCATTACTGAGGCTGGCTTTGAACTCACGATTCTCCTGCCTCAGTCTCCCAAAGTGCTGGGATTACAGGTGTGCGCCACCACAACTGGCTTCAACTGAATTTTAACTTAAAAAGTAATTTCATTAACATTTCAAGATATGTCATATCACAAGGTATTAAGCTCTTATAAATTCACCTAATCCCATCCCTTTCTCCTCCTTAACAAATGAATTCATTGGATTGTTTTATAATTGGCATGAAAGTGTTACTCATTAAAATGATTTCTATAACCAAATAAACATTGCAAATCTAAACAAACAAACAAACCATGGTGATGGATTTCAGAGCACAGCAGCTGGCATCATCAGGCTACTGTGATCCCCCTAGTTGGAGAAGACTTGAGAGACCCACTTTGTGGCCATCACAGTCTACCCCTTGCACTCAATCCACTTCTCTGTACAAGCTCAGGGAGCAGCTCATAGGCCTGTCTCCCTGAGCGAAACCTTAGAAAAGGGAGGTTATTGGAGAAGCTGGGCATGGTGGCGCAAGCCTGTAATCCCAGTACTTAGGGAGGCTGAGACAGGAGAATTGCGAGTTCAAAGCCAGCCTCAGTAATGGCGAGGCACTAAGCAACTCAATGAGACCCTGTCTCTACATAAAACACAAAATAGGGCTGGAAATGTTGCTCAGTGGTCCAGAACCCCTGAGTTCAATCTCCAGCACCAAAAAAAAAAAAGGGGGGGAGGTTATTGGAATGAACTATTACCCACTCTATGGCAGTTGTTCTTGAGGCCAAAACTGGTATTCATCTTCTCTCTTCTGCACTGTCCATTCCAGATATAACTGACACTCAGCTCTCAACTTAGCAGGTCTTTTTTTTTTTAATAATTTTTTTTTAGTTGTAGATGGACACAATGTCTTTATTTTATTGCTTTGTATGTGGTGCTGAGGATCGAACCCAGGACCTCACGCATGCGAGGCAAGCGCTCTACCGCTGAGCTACAATCCCAGCCCCTCAACTTAGCAGGTCTTGATGACTTACCCGATGATGTAATCCAAATCTCATTCCTGAAGGTCCTGAATCATTGGTATTCCAAACTTTTTCATGTTGTGAGTATATCACGCAGCCATTCACAGTTGAAATGGGCAAATACAGTAGCAAGAGGAAGCTACATCACCTGGGTTCCACGCATATTGCCTCCTGTCCCCATTATGTAAAACTAGCCCTATCTATTCCTGCTTGTCAGGGTCAATTACCCTCTTGGTATGTGATTCCTTTTCATTTTTTTTTCCAGTACTGGGCTTAAATTCAGGGGTTCTTTACCACTGAGCAACATCTTCAAACATTTTTAGTTTTTATTTTGAGACAGGGTCTCGTTAAGTTGCTGAGCCTGGACTCAAACTTGCTGTCATACTGCTTTAGCCTCCTGAGTAGCTGAGGTTGCAGGTGTGCCCCCACCATGCCTGACTAAGAGTGACTCCTTTTCAAGTCTACTGGACCTGGGTGCAAGGAAGTAAAAGCACCCAGGGGACAGTCATAATTAATAGGTTAAAGGGACCTGTTCTGTGTTTCCTGGAAAAAGCAGGTCCCCCTTGGGGACTAGGATCTCCAATCCTGTAGAGCCCAAGGTTGCAGGATTGAGAAGCACAATACCCCTAATGGGTCACTGGAAGTAAGTGGAATGGCATCCCATTATGTCAGATTATGTTCTTCTAGCTGATACTACAGCTGTGCCTGTATAAAATATTCCAGTATTCTATGATGTTGACTGCCCCTAGATGCTGCTGTACAATATATAACCATTGGATTCCATGGCCATGGTCCACTCTTGACTAATGATGTGGCATATTTTCAGCTGCTTATTTGCCATCTTAAAAGTATCTATTCAAATCTTCTGCTCATTTTCTTATTAGTTTTTTTTCTTATTATTGTGTTTTAGAGAGTTCTTTATCTATTCTGGATATAAAACTTTTACCATACCTGATATTTAGAAATATTTTCCCCAGTCTGTAGTTAGTATTTTAATGCTGCAATACTGTTATTTACTATCTTGGGTAGAAGAATTTCAGAGATTTCTACTCAGTCTTCCCTACTACCATGTATTTTACCACACAGACCAGAGATACAATATGAGATGTCTTATTCCATTTTCTGTTGCTGTAAAAGATTGCTGGAGACTGGATAATTTATTAAAGACATTTAGTTAGCTCATACTTCTGGAGGTCCAAGCAACAGCATCTTCTTAGTCTCTGGTAACAGTCTCATGATGGAAAGGAAAGCAGACATGTGGCAGAAGACAAAAGAGCTGACTTTCTTAACTACTCTGTTCCTGGGAGGACAGATCCAGTCTTACAACAAAGACATTAATCCCTCTTAAGGGTCCTACTTCCCAATCTTGCTGCATTGGCAACCAAATTGCAACAGGAGCTTTGGCAGGGACAAACCACATACAAACCAGAGCCTGTAGGTTATGCCTGGCAAGTATATCAATGGCATATGCTCATGACTTGGAAAAGGACCACTGGGTGGGGCTGCAAAGCCAACTGGTCCACTGTGATCTAGACTTCAGCCAGGGCTAATTTATTACCTGGTCCCTACTCCAACAGGGAGGCCATGATGATGACTGGGTCTCTGCATATTGATCTGAACTCAGACCCTTTGTCCAATTGTCATTGAAATGTCTGGGTATTTCAGCATATAGTCACTTGAGAAGTGGCCATAGATGCCTTTGGGGAAAAAATTGGAAGAAAAATCACAATTTAAACACAGCATGATATTGAAATGTCCTTTTTCCTAGGGACCAGCCAACTCATGAATCAATGAGTTCCACATCTGAGAACTGGTTCAGGTCTAGTAACCAAGAACAGGGTTGTGACTTTTATTGTTGTTGTTCTTAAGCTTTTTCTCCCCTTTATTTTACCATTGTTGTTGTTAAGTATCACCTTAAATTGGACCACTTGTCTTATCGTTCTGGGGATAGGAGGAAGAAGTATTATCTCCATGGATATGAATGAGTCCAGCTCTGCAACCACCTCTCCTAATGGCAGCCCTAGTTTTTGGCCTGGCACCTAAGAGAGGATATAATGGCAGTTCCCAAGGTGGTCACTCATTGTCTGAGCGTACATGTGTGTGTATCTCTATAACTTCTTCCAGCACAGTGTGAGCTCTTACTTGGTAAGAGCAGGCCATATTGGCAAGCCCAAAAGGTTGAGAGGGTTTTCCAGTATCAACATCCTCAGGGATATCCACACACGTACCTGCATCCCATCCCATATTTCAGAGTCCTAGTTTTTCCCCAGCTGGGGCTTGACCTTAGTATAATAGACCTGTCTTGGCTGAACATTCAAACATCACTGATCTTGTTCCTTTATTAATAATTAGACCTTCAACCTTCAGGTCAACTGTGTGTGCTCTTCCACTGCAGGAAATAAAGTCACTTGGTATCATAACACAAGAGGCCCCCTGGTTTCTACAATTAGCCATTAATTGCTTTTTAATAATCCATGGTCTCTTATCTCCTCAGGTAATCCATATGAGTTGGCAATAACCAGCCAACTCTTTTGGCTTTATAGGCATCCTTCACATCTTTCAAATATCTATTATTGCACCTGCCACAGAATTTCCCCACTGGGATTTCTCCCCAGATCACCATTGGTGAAATCTTTAGTAATTGAGCTGCCACCTTGTGGACAGACTCTCTGTGCCCCACCTATCAACTATACTGGCACCTTCTTTGCTTGCCAAGTAGTGAGTGAACCAGCTCCAGATCAGTAAGCATAAAAATATTTGAATAAACAATTAATAAGATTGTACTTGACATAGGTAGAATGCTTCACCCAAGGAATCTTGAGTACTTGCTAGGCACCGAGTGCTTCATGTGAATTATCCCACTATTCCCTTGAAACATGGCTGCTATGACTGAAGAACTTGATTTTTATTTGAGATTAATCATTTTAAATGTAAAGTCATAAGTGGCTGGCAATGATTATATTGGATGATGCAGGTTTAGAGGCTGCATTCTTCATTATTAAAGCCATAGTAATAATATGGGCACTCTCTTTTTATTGTCTCTATCATTTTCCTTTTCCAGAATCAAAACTGTACAATATGTAGCTTTTGCAGACTGGCTTCTTTCACTTAACAATATGCTTTTAAGATTCAACAATGTCTTCTCAAGGCTTGATAGCCAATTTTTAAAAATCACTGAATAATATTCCATTATGTGTATCCATTCACCTTCTGAAAGACATTTTGGTTGCTTCTAATTGTTGTCATTATGCATAAAGCTGCTAAAATATGCATGTGCAGTTTTTTGTGTGTGTGAATATCTATTTAGTATTTAAAACAGTTTGGTAAATACTTAGAAGGATAGTTGCTAGAGCATATAAGATCATTAACAATTTTGTCAAAAATTTAAAAATATTTAAGAAACTAGTCTATGTACTTAGCACTGTCTGCATCTTACAAAGGAGGAAGAGAGGTACATTGAGGTAAGGTGTATTGGATATGGAAAATGAAAAACCCCAAAATACTGAGGTCTGGGAAAAGGGAATGAAAAAGGCAATACAATGATAGCTTTCATCTCTTTCAAGATAAATCCTTTTCAGATGCTGGCCACAGGTGGGGAGAAAGTGTTTCATCAAACCTAGAATGACAGTCTCTAAGAAACACTAATCTCTTCTGAGATAAATCCTCTCCAGGTGCTGACACCTACTTCCAACCCAAATTCCTGAGTGCCCAGACTGACACACTCACTAAATCACTCACAACCTATATAGGCCAGTCCCCTCCTTTGTTCAGTGGCTCATTTTCCACCAGGAGAGTAGGTCCATAGAACCATGACTCTATTCCTGAATAAAGGCTTTTGGGTGATTTGTGAAGTTTGCTTTAGGTCCAGTCTCTTTGTTCTGACAAGGTGGCTCGTCAAAGACTCAGTGGTAAACCAGGTGCATCTACCTGTAGGCACTGGGCTCTTTAGCATGATGGTGATAGAAGCTTGGTAATTCACAAGGCATTTTGTGGGTAGACAGCTCTCATGGATTAAAAACCTTTTCATGGAACTGAAATCTGCTTGGCATTGTCACAGGATCACAAAACAATCTTTCACAAGACAGAGAGGGATGTAGGAGTTTTGTGCCTGGGCCTGTCCGGACTCTGAAGCCAAACTGCTTGGGAAGAATATCTTTGGCACTATTTGGCAGCTGGGTGACCTTGGGCAAGGACCTTCACTTCCCTGAGCCTCAGTTTCTCTACTTGTAAAATGTGATGCCTGTTTTGAGCCCCAGACCTGACTATCCAACTGCTCTTCTGGTTACTTCCACTTCTGTCTTTTCCTCACTGCTCAACATTAATATGAGCAAAATAGCCTATTTTCTTTCTGCAAATATGACCCTTCCTAAGCAGGATCAGCTCAAGAACAGGGTAGAATGAAAATGCAGGGCCCTTTCCTTAAAAATTATAAGAATTTCAAGACAGTGACAAAGCATTGGGCCAAGTACAAGGACCCTGGCAACTCCCCTGGTCACATGCCCAGGACACTGAGCCTGCCCCTTGCGCCGTTCATAAGCCAACCACTGCTGCCTTCTCAGGACATCTCAGTAATGGACTTCTCAAAGTTCTCCAAATCTCCTGAACTTCTTTCTGCCTCTGGCCTGAGTGCTCTGCTCCCTCTTCTTATTTGCCAGCTAATCTTCTTTTGGCCTCATATTTTGTGGTTGATATTGCAGTTCTGGAGGTTGAACCCAACACCTCAGGCACACTAGGCAAAGCAATCTACTACTGAACCACACCCCAGCAATCCTCAGTCTTTATGAAATACTCTCCTCAGTCTTTTGCTCCAAACACCACATGCCCCTGGCTTTCCTCGCATTTCTCTGGTAAGTTCCTTCAACCTCTTTGCCTACTCACCCTCTATACCTGGTTTCATTTCATGTTTCATTGTTGTGGAATTGCTGGCTTTTTATTTTATTAATTTTAAAGTAGAAAATAAAACTCAAAGTGTTCAAAATAAACATTTACCAGTGCTTAATATATTTTTAAAGGGTGACTTCTATGAGCATATCCTTGGGCCAGGCCACATTCATCAGGGCCTCAAATTTAAACTTTCAAAACCTTCTCCAAATGAAGTTCAGAAGCTCCAAGAAAGAAAACATCAAAAACCATTAAAATTGTATTTAATACTCAGACCACACCACCTACAGCTGGTGGTATAAAAGCTGTTTGCAATCAAGCTTGTTGCTGTGAAAAAAAAATTACTATTTGTTTTCCTTGGTAAAAACTTGTACCACTGAGTATAAACCTCAAAGACCTATTTATGTAATTATCTATTGAGGGACACAATATGGAATTTCCACGTACAAATTAAAAGCTCAAGTGTGTCAAATATGCATTTAAAATGTACCACGAATTTTGTATCTCTGCTTGCCCTTTCGTCATTTTTCAATGCACCGCCAAGCCTCAGAAAATGTAAGTGGCTCCTCAGGTCTCTCTACCTCTGCGAGGAAAAAAATAGTTTAGTTTTCCTGTATTTTTTCCTCATAAGAAGGAACGAACCAAAGAGAAGCTGAAGGAGACGCCAAATTCAGCACAGCCGCATTTACTGCGGCCTCGTCTCGGTAGCGCCAGCGGAGTCCGACGCAACCTAGCAACCGTTGCCAAGACAACCCAACTTACGTCAGGAACTACTGAGTTAGCCACCCCTCTGAATCCCAGAAGGCACTGCGCTGTCTCCAGACTTTCCGCCCCCTTCTATCCCAACATGCTACGGGGCTCACATGGGCAAGCGATCATCATCAGAGTGATTATAAAAATGCCTGAACTTCATCATTTGTTTAAACACTTAAACTGCCATAACAGGTTGACGGATGGGAAATATTTCAAAATAATGGCATTTATTTTTGGAGATCTTAGTTGTAAGTCTCGAGGACAAGAGTACACTCTTTCCTTGGATTTGCACAGGCATCTTATTGGGCAGCCCTAAAACACCAGCGGCGTTGGGGTCCTCGGGGGCCTAGCGGGAGAAAGTGGAACTGTCTTTCTCTCGTCGCTCTTAGGCCTCCCTCAACGTGGAGCCATGGGAGGCTTGGAGAAGAAAAAGGTGAGTGAGAGAGACGCCAGGGTTCCCAGGGGGTGAGAGATTAGGGTCGCGGAGCCTAGACTGGTCTCTTTCTCCGATCTTGCCCCTCGTGGAAACAGAAACAGTAGGATCAAGGTAACCGGAGATAGCTGCGAAAAAAGGTTTGAGTATGGGCGAGAATTGCCGTACTAGTTCGGGGAAGAAATGTGAAGTTCTTTTCTGTTGGAAGAATTGTGAGAGTTGATTTTTCTAAGCATAACTTCACCGCTAAAGTGATGTAGGCCAGCCACTAAAAGACCCCTACCATAATTGTAGCATGAAAGCTTCTCTCCTTTCCAGCAAGATTTTTGCAGGGAGCTCATTGTGGTTTGAAGCTCCTCTTTCTTGTAAAAGGTAGGTTTGCAGTCAAGCTTGTTGCTGTGCGGGGAAAAAAAATACCATTTCTCTTTTTCTTGGTAAAATATCCACTGAGTATAAATGTCAAAGAATTTCCAGACACAGAAATTAGCCCCTTTTGAACACTGCAGCTTAAGTAAACCTGCTTCCTGCCAATTCCTCGGATGTCTGACCATAGATTGTTAAATGTGCCAGGAAGGAAGCCAAGGAGGGATATGGGTAGAGACTATATAAGGATGCTTATTTCAATTAGCGTTGTCTTAGAAGTTCTCTTCAAGGCATAGCATTTCAGTTGAAGTCTGGAAGATCAGAACACCTTCGGTGGGTTCTGGGGCATGGGAGTATTTAGCATGCCCGGCAGTGGAAACTAACTGCCAAGAGCTAGACATCACATGCCTGGGATATAGGAAATAATGGAAAATGGCATCTGGTGGAGTTGGATAGGGGCAGTATCATGGAAGACCTGTAAGCTACAATGAAGAGCTTGGAATTCTAAGAGAAGTAGAAATCAAGAGTGACACAAGTTTTTCAAGGAGTTGTTTACGTTGCTGTATGGAGAAACACCTCAGTGACAGAGATTGGGAAGGGAATGGGGATGAGGAAGATGCACTTGGCTCTCTTGTGTCCTTTGGTTTTAGAGCTTCTGTTGCCAGTTTTTTTTTAACCTAACATTCTACTGGGCATCCAGTAAGTGCCAGCCATTGCAGCTACAAAGATAGAAGATGGAAAACCTGCCCTTGAGATGCAGATATGTGAACAAATCAGTATGTATCTTTCAAGCTGGGTTTCAGACATTTTGGGACATAATGGACTGTGCCATGTGTTGTAGTGTTTAGCAACATTGCTGAACTGCTACCCACTAAATACCAGTAGCATCCAACAACCAAAAATGTCTCTAGACATTGCCTTAAAATCATCCTATAGAGAACCAATTATCCCTTTAACGTTTAAAAAAATAAGCATGATGATATAGTTGCATGTAGCATAGGGCAGTAGAAAATGCTATTAATGAAAACTGAACTTCTTGAAACAGTTGATGCTCATCTTTGTATCTCCAGGACTTAGCATGCGCCTGACCCCAATAGACAATTAATGAATGTATGAAGGAAAGAATGAATGGTCTGTTTCATGGCTGTAGAGTTATTCACAAACATATCCCTCAGGAGTCTGTAGATGTTGCTTTTTAGAGCTAGACCTGACTGTTGAGGAAGATCTTGTTTGGAAAGGACACATGTGATTAGCATTGTAGGGTGTTTGGTACAGTGCACTACTTCTCTCTATCAGAGTTACAGAGATGTGAGTGTGGGGCAGCATCCTAGCACTACAAATATCCAGATGGTTGCACAAGATAGCATGCTTCTTGGGGGCAGGTAGAGACCAGGCCTTTTGTCCTTATTGCCCTCATGGCATCTGGCTTAATACTTGAACACAGTAGAGAACCTGCTATTGTGTTAAATTAATAAGGGAAGGGAGAGGCTGTTCGACATAGGGTATGCATTTTCAACCCAAATGATATCACCAAGGGAGCAAAACTTGGTTGGGGGGTATCTTAGATATTGTAGTGGTTGGTGGTCCCCCTCAAAGGACCACATTACATAAGCAGATCTGTGGTACTAACATTTCATGGGTATGTGGGAATGAAGGGATGTGTGGTGGGGGGGGGTTATAATAGTGGAGAAGGGATTGAGAATGCTGCCTTGGTGGTTAGATGTGCAGCCTCTGGACTCAGACCTGAGTTTGGAAACCAGACTCAGCTCTGATAAAGCTGTGTGACTTGGCAGTTTATTTCACTGAGCTTGTTTCCTACTTGAAATGTGGGTTCTAATGGCACCCACCTCACAAGTTGTGGATGAAATAAAATATGTGGAGTCACTAATTGTACTGGCCAATATTTAGAACTAGTATTAAGTACTTGGCACAGCATCTAATTCACAGCAGCCTCATAATCCCCAGCATCATGCTGGGGCATCATGCTGGGGACATGCTAGATGTATGTCCTCTACTGACAATTACAAGGACAGTACAAGAAAACTCATTCAGACGGGTCAGTTTCCTTCCTATAGCAGTCCCCCTCTGGAAGCATTGTGACTACTTATTCAGACTGATAGTTGCCTCTGGAATTGGGTCCAGAGTTTGATGTCAGTCACCGCCATCGTTGTTAATGGAGAATTGTTTTTTTTCCTCCCCAAGTATGAACGAGGCTCTGCCACCAACTACATCAGCCGAAACAAAGCCCGGAAGAAACTGCAGCTGAGCTTGCCTGACTTCAGGTAGGGTTGGAGAGGAGTGGAGTAGGGATCCTCGGGAGCCTGAGCAGTGAACTGCATAGTGAAAACTCAGCTGCCTTAACTCTGTCTGGAATTCTGGTATTCCTTCTCTTTCTTTAGTGAGCTGTGCTTTGCCAGCTGTGATTTGAGAGGAAGCTGGAGGAGAACTTTGTTTTCAGAATGGACTGCTGGGTCTTTGCCACTTACTCCCTCCCTTCTGGCAGAAGAGACCCCTTGTCCTGCACCTGGGGATTCTCACTCCTTGTAGAGTCAAGTCCAGACTTCTCAACAGCCTGTAGGCCCTCTTATTGGGCTGAACTTGATCTCTGCGGCCTCCTCTGGCCCACTGTTAGTCCTTTACACATGCTCAGTTCTTTATGATCTTATGATCTTCGTGCAAACTCTTCTTAAATGTTCATCCCTCTACCTTTTATATGGCTGAAAAATTGATTTCTTAGCCAGGCCTTTCCTAACTTAGGTATCTGACAGCTCCTGTCAATATCCTGTTTGCTGCTGGGCACAGTGGTACATGCCTGTAATCCCAGCGACTCTGGAGGCTGAGGCAGGAGGATCACAAGTTTGAGACCAGCCTGGGCAACTTAGTGAAACCCTTTCTCAAAAAAAAGCTCAGAAAAAAGTAGCTCAGTGGTGGAGTGCCTCTGAACACCAAAAGTAAATAGATAGATAGATAGATAGATAGATAGATAGATAGATAGATAGACAGATAGATGAGAAAAAGAAGAAGAAAAATCCTGTTTATTTCCTTTGTGGTACTTGTGACAGTCTGCATTATGTATTCAGGAACTTGTGATCATCAGACTCCTGTACTAGGATGTGAGCTTCCTAAGGGAAGGGTCCTTGAGCATTGTTGATTTCCAGACCCAGCTGTGGCCAGTGCTTCTCAGCTTTATTGACATAATGAATGGTTTCTGTTTTCCAGACGATTATGTATCCTGAAGGGCATTTATCCCCATGAGCCCAAACATAAGAAGAAAGTTAACAAGGGCTCCACAGCAGCCCGCACTTTTTACCTTATCAAAGACATCAAGTTTCTCCTCCATGAACCCATTGTCAACAAGTTCCGTGAATACAAGGTGAGGTTTGGGCTCTAGTGTTTGGATGAGTCCTCATTGTAGCTCTGTGACTCACAACTGTGACTCTGCACAGATAGCATACTTTCTCTGAGCAAGCCTATATAAAAGAGGTCATTCTACCTCAAAATGATGTCACAAGAATTCACTGAGATTACATGTTTAGAAATCATTTGCACAGAACCTCGAAAATGATTAGTGCTTTACCTGTTAACAGTTTTCCCTGATTCTGAAAAAATCAAATTTTTTGCTCCAGAGGCAAAGATAGTGCTTTTTCTGCCCAAGGAAACAGCCCTGATTCTGTTTCCTTCTGACATTGTTTCCAGGAGAAAAAGGCTACCATTCCACAGATAGATATTTTTAAATGCTCAGGTGTCACTAGGAGAGCAAAAACTTAATTCTACCAAATGCCAAGGGAATTGAAAGACTCCCTTGTACTGTGAGCAGGGCTCAACTGAAGAGTAGGGTGCCATCTGGTGGCCCACAGGGGACAGGGCAGCAGTTGTTGATAGGTTTTGTAGCTATATAAACTCACTGTGTAAGAAGTGGACCCATATGGGAGATGGCTATCTCAGAACTGCTGTTTATAATCTCAGATACTGTTTGAGCTTCTGAGGGATGCTGGGGCCTGAACAGAGTGTTAGAGTGAAGACATCGGTTGGTTTGGAAGACTTGGCCCCATGATTGGCCTTGGCTGCCCTTTTCTGGATGACTCAGTACTACACATGGACCCACAACTGGTTTCATGCCAGTGTAGACAGAAGTTGGGAACAAAGGCCAGCCCTTCTGACCTACCTCAATGGCAGGTCACTTGATCTGTCTTCTTTTTAGTTGAAAAATGGGACTGATATGCCTTGCCTTCTTCCCATGTGAACATACTGTGTGAGTACATTTTTTTGTGGTTATCCCTGTGACTTGTCAAGGAGGGTGCCCTGGTTGAGCTCTGGTCATTATCATGGTAATTATTTATTATCATGTAGTCTAGTTCTCCATGGAGATGGCTATTGTTCAAATTCTGGGCTGAGGGGACGACTGCACAGGCAGACAGCATCACTAGCTAGGAGATAGCGAGTCCCTCCACTGCGTATCCATCTTCCATGGAAGAGGGGTACCTAGAAGCCCTTGGCCTCACCATCAGTTGTCCTTTTTCTCTTCCAGATATTTGTTCGGAGGCTCCGGAAAGCCTATGGGAAAAATGAGTGGAACACTGTGGAGCGCCTAAAGGATAATAAGCCCAGTTACAAACTTGACCACATCATCAAGGAGCGGTGAGTTGGTACTCCTCAGAACACTGCTATCTGTTTGTCACTGCTAGGCTCAGTCCTATCACTGAGGATACCGTGGGAGACAAGCTCAAGACCCTGCTTACAGGGCTTGCTTCCTTTTGGAGGAGGCAGACCAAAAAGGAGACTGACACTGACAATTCAGTCTAATGATTACAAGTTGCAATGAGTGCCACAAGGGAAAGTATGTTGGTTATACCTTTGCCAGGAGTTCTGCCTAAAGGGAGATATTTCAGCCAGCCAGGGGAAGCTTGTTCGAAATAGAGACAACAGCAAGTGCAAAGACCCTGTGGTGAGAGAGCTCTGGACCACACATGGGGTATGTGGTGAGAACCAGAAGGCATCACAAGACACCTTTGTTCTTATCTATTTCTCACCTACACTTTTCATTTCTGAGTTCACTGGCTAATTCAGTGGGCTTTTTTAGCTACATCACCATACCTTTTTTAAATTTTATTTTGAGACAGAGTCTCATTCCCACAGTTGGGCTGGGATGCTTTTGGTTTCTAGAGCATAGAGGTCAAGGTTACAGCTAAATATCCTATAATGTCCAGAATAGTCCCCACAGCACAGAACAGTCTGGCCCAAAATGGCAGTAGTGCTGAAGTAGATAAACCCTGGACTAATGAATCTCTTTCCTGGTCTGATGGCCCAAGCACACTTAGCTCCACGACAGAAAGGCTTATTTTCATGTAGGTCAGCTATGGACTATCACAGGAAGGCCCCTGGCCTAGGAACTAGACAGCTTGTGTTCTCACTCTAGCCCTGTGACCCATGAGCTGGTCAGTCAGAGAACTTTTCTTGCTCTGATCCCACTCTGTGCAAGTCCATGTTACTAATAGAGATGATGTTAGTTCCTGTCTAACCTATGACACAGCTGTTAGTGTGGAAGAGATTTTTGAAAAACACGTAAGAGCTAGGCACGATAGCATACACCTGTAATCCCAGCGACAGGGGAGGTTGAGGCAGGAGGATTCCAAGTTTGAGGCCAGTCACAGCAATTAAGTGAAGCCCTAAGCAACTTAGTGAGACCCTGTCTCAAAATTTTAAAAAAAGGGCTGGGAATGTGGCTTGGTAGTTGAGCGCCCCTACATTTAATCCCTGGTACCAAAAATTTTAAAGAAGTGCCTGTATTTATACATATCCCAGGTGGCACCCCTGTCTCTAGCTGGAATCAAAGCTTAAGAAAGAAAACCAGGCGGCCCAGAAATGACTTTCTACAAAGGACCTTGGTGTTGGGTTTGTCTGCAAGGTGGAAAGTCAGGAAACTATGTGGTGCCAGAGGATCTTGATTGACGTTCCTATCTTGGCCTGGGTTTGCAGACCTGGCAGACCTCTCTTGACTTAATTGTGATGAGGGATGCCATCTGGGACTGGAATGATCTTATAAGTGTCCCATGCCCTTCAAAGTCATTTATGAAATAGCAGAACTCTTCCAAAGGAAGCTTCCTGGAGGGTGGTTTGGGTGCCAGAACATCTGGGGACTGCTCTGGCTGGAGAGAGAGGCTTGAAACCCTGCCCAGGGCATTTTAAGGAAGCTGTAAGGACCCAAGGTTTTTTGTTTTGTTTGTTTTGTTTTGTTTAGTGTTAGAATCAGATTTTTTTTTCACATTTTTTAAATTGGTGCGTTATAGTCGTGCATAATGGTGGGATTTATTACACGTGTGTACATGTACACAATATAGCAATGTAATTTGGAAGGGCCTAGATTTAAAGCAATAGTCGGGTCTAGCAGTGTCATTTTCCAGATAAAGCTGGGTCTGGATGATGCCACCTGACCTGCCCAAGGTTATAACTCAGTGGGACTTACTTGTGGTTCAGTTGTCTTTTCCATACCTTGCACCCCAGTCCCTCAGCTGGACAGCCATACAGTTGTAGACCTCTCCCAAGTTGACTTCTCATCAGTTTGCTCATTTGCCACAGGATTCCTGTGGCTCTTCCTGGCCTAGGTCTTAATTCCAGCATTTTACACACAGTTCTAATTGATTTTGCCAACTAGACAGGTCTGGGTGATAGGAGCAAGGACAGTACCCCATTCTGGTGACTGGTGTCCAGACCTAGACACAGATGCTGCTGAGGGAAGCAGCCCCAATGGCTTCCCAGCCCACTAAGGCAGCTTCCCATTTTTCTATTTTCTATTGCGGATCTCCCAATAGATTTTATTTGAACTAAAGTTTCCACCTTCAAAAAGAGAGAGCCACTGATTGGTACCCTCATCATCACAAGATATGAAAATGGTCAAGGCTGGGTCTTTGGTGGGTATCTTCATGTCTCCCACTGGGATTTCCCTGGTTCTCAGCTTTGTGGGCACATCCTGGTTCAGTGCTTCTTAGGGCTGTTCCTGGGGCTGCAACCAGCTATTGGGAAGCTAGTGTGGCCACATTAGGAGGTGGAAGTGGTAAGGCCTGGCTTGGGGAACATGGCCCCTGGGGTAGCTGACAGGGTGGAGTCCAGCTGAATGAGCTCATGAGCTCTACCCTCCTGGCCCTGTAGGTACCCCACATTCATTGATGCTCTACGGGACCTGGATGATGCCCTGTGCATGTGCTTCCTCTTTTCCACCTTCCCACGAACAGGCAAGTGCCATGTGCAGACCATTCAACTATGTCGCCGGCTCACTGTAGAATTCCTGCACTATATCATCGCTGCCCGTGCTCTGCGCAAGGTGAGCCCTTAGGGCCCCTCCCTCAGCTCCTCCCATGCCACCCAAAAGTCTTCACCATGTTGTCTCTTCCCTCTCCCCTAGGTCTTCCTGTCCATTAAAGGCATTTACTATCAGGCTGAAGTGCTGGGGCAGCCCATCGTGTGGATCACACCCTATGCCTTCTCCCATGATGTGAGTATGCCTCTGGGGAGGGGCTTGTGCTGGCTTCTAGAGTGATGTCCATGTAAGAAGGGGAAGGAGTGGGGTGAAGTCTCACACATGCTGGGCTCCTAATTGATGGCTACAGGTGGGGAGTGGGATGGGATGGGTGAGAAGTATGCCACACAGCACAGTATCACTCTTTTTAATTTTTTAGTTATAGATGGACACAATATCTTTATTTTGTTTATTTATTTATGTGGTGCTAAGGATCGAACGCAGTGCCTCACACGTGCGAGGCAAGCACTATGCCACTGAGCCACAACCCAGCGCCACAGTATCACTCTTTATAACAAGCTTCATCTTGGAATTATCAGTGTGATATATATACTCAGACCTGAACATTAATCATGATTAAGAAAAAGAGCCCTCGAGCCTGCCCAGCTCCAGCACCCACCAGCCAGATGACATTGGATATGTTCATTTAATTGTGCTTCCACGGTCTCAGTCTTACAAATAAGATTTAAGGGAGAAAAAAAATCTTGAAGGTGCCTGGTGCTTGGCTTTTGGGGTCACATAAACAGTGAGCAACTCTGGGGCCCATGTCTGCTGCCTGAACAGTGGCAGAGCCTCATCACCTCTCTACTACTGGCAACTGCAAGATCATACGAAGCTGCTTTACTCCTGCCCTTCCTCCCCTGCCTTATCCCTCCTACAACCTGGAGGACAGAGTGATACTGGGGAGGGGAAACACCAGAGAAGTACTTAGCACATGGCACTACCTCCTGCTGATCTTTCTTTAAATCCTGAGAATTATTGAGAGGGCCCCACTGAGAGAAATCCTGGTTTTGCCTCCTGTGGAAGCATCATTAGCCTCTGGTCCTCCAGGTTGGTTGGTCTTGGCTGGTCTTGCCAGATGACTTCTTGTTCTGTGGCTTGCACTTGGTCACTTTCCTCCTCCTCCAGTGAGCAGGAACTGGTGCCTCCACAAAGAGCAGAAGCAGCAGCCTGGCTAAGGGTTGGGCTTCCTGCTGGATTATCTTGTGCTCTAGCATGAGCCAGGGGTCTAGGTCCCCCAGGGTACTGGTGGTACAAGGGCTGGAACCTGTCCTGACTGCAGTGCAGTGTGTTGGTGCTTGGTGGTATGGTTGTAAGCTGTGGGCAAGGTGGGCTTGGCCCTCAGCAGTCCCTGTTCCCACTCTCTGGGGCCCTAGCTTGGGCAGTCAGAGCTGTTGGCCCTTCCCTCTCTTTCTCTCCATCAGTCCTGTCTTCCTTCTTCCTTCCTTCCTCTCTGGCCGTCTCTGTCCTTCTTTTTCTCTGATGTCCCACCCCCATGCTGCTCAGACTAGTCTTTGTGTGCCCTCCTGAGTGGTGAATAGGGCCCTGTGGAAGACCAGCCTCCACACAGCTGGCGCTGGGGGAAGGGCATGGGCCACCCATTCCTCCTTCCTTGGCCAGCTTGCTGCCTCTGCTTCCTCTAAGCAGAGGATGGGTGACCAGTATTGGGTCATAGTAGGGGCTCTGGTGTGCTCCTCCCCTGAGCAGCCAGTGCTGGGTGCACAACTGTGGGACTCAGGGCGGTAGTAGTAGTGGGTGCAGTAGTCTGGCAGCAAGATGGAGGAACAGTTCAGTTGTGGGCACACCCAGCAGAGAGGGTATATAATGATCATTACCAGTTTCGACATTTCTTAGAAATTTTTCTGTCTGTGTTGCAGGGGTCTGCAGGGCTGGCTTGGCCTCCTTGGTTTTAGAGGGTAGGACCATTTGAGACTTGAGGTACTTTGGTCCTTGTTTTAGATCAACTTCTCAAGGGCAAAGATAAGTCCTTCCATGTCTCCTGCTTACTGGGTTGGCAGCTTGTGAGGATGGCTGTGCCTCTGCCTCCAAGCAAGTAGTTATTCTGTCATTTTCCAAGAGCTCTTGGGGTGCCAAGCTGGGCCAGCTGCCCCAGCCTATTCTTAGGCCCTTAGGCTATGCCTTTATATGCTCTTGCCAGGGTGTACTTGGGCCTAGTTCTATCTACCCACAGTCCCCAGCTGGCCTTAGATTTTCCAGGGCACCTTTGTCAGCTAAAGTTGTTACCCTCTGTCTGGGCTATGAACTGTTTTGGCCTCTGAGAGTATTACTCTCCTGGTGCTCATGGCTGGCCCTGAAGCAAACATAACAGATTGTGAGATGGGTAATGGAGGCTTGACCTCTGTCCAGGTTGAGGAAGGTGGTCTTTTCAAGGACAGAAGTCTGCACTGAGAATTGAAGGATGAAGGGGAGACCTGGGGCAGGGGCAAGGAAGGTCCAGCCAGTCATGGGACCATGGTCCAGTTTCTCTTTTCTCACTCCTGGCTCTCCCTTTACCACATGGTTGTCTGGCAAACCTTTAGGACCTCTATCCAAAGCTGCATTTGTTCCCAGAATGCTCCTGGGTGGGGCTGTGACTGCACTGCTAATGCCTTTCCTGTGTCTCCCAGCACCCAACAGATGTGGACTACAGAGTCATGGCCACCTTCACTGAGTTCTACACCACCTTGCTGGGCTTTGTCAACTTCCGCCTCTATCAGTCCCTCAACCTCCACTATCCCCCAAAGGTAGGGCCCCAGACCCTCTTTCCCCATATGGGTGAGGGATCATGGGTGTCCTTTTCTCTCTGACTTTCCACCTGCCCACAGCTCGAAGGTCAGGCCCAAGTAGAGATGAAGGACAGTGAGGGTGTCTATGCATTGGACTCTGAGAGCTCTATGGAGGTGAGAGAGGTTTCAGAGGTATTGACCCTACATCTCCCCAGAAGGGTGGTCCCTGTCCCCAACATGTCTGGAGCTATGGCCTGGGTTGGGGTGGTTGGGCTGGATGGTCTTGGCCTACCCTCAGAGCCTGGACCCACAGGTGGTCCAGAGCTCTTGTAGTTCCCTGTTCCCACTCTGGCCACTCATCCAGACAATGTCCCTTACCTACAAGCAAGCAGCCCTGCAGCCCTGCTTCTCTCCTTTAGAAACTAGCAGCTCTCGGTGCCAGCCTGGCCCGTGTGGTGGTGCCTGCCACAGAGGAGGAGGCTGAGGTGGATGAATTTCCTGCTGATGGGGTGAGCATGGCACTACTTTCTAGAATGGCGGTGGGACAAGGAATGGGGCCCAACATCTGGAAGCAGTGGGATCTAGAAGGAAGCTAAGGAGGAGGGTTTCTTCTAGTCCCTGCCCTCCAGTCAGGTGGGTCGCTCTGGTGATGCAAGGTCTGGTTCCTCCTTGGCAGGAGATGGCGGTGCAAGAAGAGGACCGCAGGAAGGAGCTCGAGGCACAGGAAAAGCACAAGAAGCTCTTTGAAGGCCTGAAATTCTTCCTGAACCGTGAGGTGCCCCGTGAGGCTCTGGCCTTCATTATCAGGTAGGAGGGTTCTCAGGTTGGCCAACAGCAGTGGCCTTGCCACAGTCTGGTCTTGGTTCTGCCCATCAATAACATTAGATGGTGTTTTTATACTTTTTACAAATCACATTATTACATTATTACTAGTCAAGGTCCCTGGTGACCAGTTAAGGTCCCTGGTGGACCAGGACTGGAAGTGTCTGTATGGATCTGGAGTGGGACAGGGCAGGTGTATTCTAGAAGGGTGGATTTGTGGATCAGGTAGCCAGTGGGTCCCAGGGCAAGCAACTCATGCCTGGGGATCCTTCTGGGCTCTCTCTATGCCTGTAGGAGTTTTGGGGGGCACGTGTCCTGGGACAAGTCTTTGTGCATTGGGGCCACCTATGACGTCACAGACTCCTGCATCACCCATCAGATTGTTGATCGACCTGGACAGCAAACCTCTGTCATTGGCAGGTAAGCCCCTAAGGCCCTGCTGTATATTTTATCTTGTTCTATCTTGAAGGTCCCTGGGATGCAGTGGGGCCTTGGGTTGCTGCCTTGTGACCTGTCTTTGCTGTCCACTCTGTACTAGGTACTATGTACAGCCACAGTGGGTGTTTGATTGTGTGAATGCCCGGCTCCTCCTCCCTGTGGCAGAATACTTCCCTGGGGTGCAGCTGCCCCCACACCTTTCACCCTTCGTGTCTGAGAAGGAAGGAGATTATATCCCACCTGAGAAGCTTAAGCTGCTGGCTTTGCAGCGGGGAGAGGACCCAGGTGAGTGAGAGGGTACTGGGTGGCAGAGTGGGTGGGCTCTTTTGGATGGTCTGGTCCCTTGAGGATGAACTGTCCATTTCCCTTTCCTGTAGAGTAAGCAAGCAGGGAACAGGGCAGAACAGAGTAGAAAGCCCTTTGAACCTATTCTTGGAGTAAGGCATAGGAGAAGGGGACATATGTATCTTACAGTCAGGTGTTACTTGATATTCAGAGGAACTGAGCAGAAAGATCTGGGGTTGTTAACAGTGTTCACATAGAAAGTAATGGAGTTCAGGAGTGGGAGTTGGAGTGTCCTTTGAGAGCAGCTGGGGCTGTGTGAGATGTCCGAGGGGACTACAGTGAGGACAGCCTTGAAATGCCTTTGGAATATCTGCAGATGGTGGGGTCAGAGGGTGGTGCTTGGGGCCTGTTCTTACCCTGCAAGAGAAAGCAGATGCCCACCTGCTGTTTGTAGGAATCTTGAAAGAGTCTGAAGAGGAACAGGAAGAGGAGGAAGACAATGAAGGTGATGGCGAAGAACGGGAAGAAAATGAAGAGGAGGAGGAAGATGTGGAGGCTGCTTCAGAAAAGGAGGAAGAGGCCCACCTGGCAGCTCTGGAGGACAAGAGGATGGAGGCAAAGGTATGGCAGTGCTAGACTGGGGCATTGCCTGGGAAGCAGCCCCACTTGCCCGGAAGGGCAGGAGCTAGAGGACCTATACCCATGAGCACCCACTTTCTGTCCTCAGAAGCCCAAGGTGATGGCGGGCACTGTGAAACTGGAAGATAAGCAACGACTGGCCCAGGAAGAGGAGAGTGAAGCCAAGCGCCTGGCTATTATGATGATGAAGAAGCGGGAAAAGTACCTTTACCAAAAGATCATGTTTGGCAAGAGGCGCAAAATCCGAGAGGTAAGTTCCTGTTGTCACTTGAGACTCAGGCATGGCGACCAGAGGTGGCTGTGAAGTGAACTCAGGCTGGTGGGCTGTCCTTGGGAACAACATTCTGGGTCATTCCTAGCCTTTTCCTGAAGGTGGGGCTCCGGGCTTTCATCCCCTTCCTATTTCCAGTTGTTTCTGAATCTCAAGTATGGGAACAGAGCTGTCCCAGCAGACTTGGGAGGTTTTTGTTAAGCTTCTCTATTTTCCTGCTCACAAAGCCACATATACTCATTAAAAAAAAAAAAGTGCAGCCATAACTCAGTAATAGATCACCCCTGCCTTTGGGGTGATCCACAGGAAAAGCCCCACAGGTTTCTCTTGTGCATATAACATCTGGGGAGAAGCATGCTATATATAGATTGTTTTAGTTTGATTTTTTTTCATTTAATCATAAGATGGACTTCATGACATTGTGCAACACAAAACCTGCCCCCTGTTGATGGGATTATATTGTTTTCTGTTTTCAGTCATTCTCAGTAAATATCCCTGAGCAGGTCCCTGCCCTTCTCAGAATGTTTCTGCAGTCTAAATTCTTAATAGCATGACTGCATAGTTGTGAAATATCTATTGCCTAGTGGCCTGTGGGAAGACTCTTCCCATTGCACCCTCTGTGCCATCTCCTTGTTAAAGTTTGAAAGGTGTCAGACCTGGCTTTCCAGAGCAGAGTTGAGGGTTCTGAGAGACCAGGAGTTTCTAACTGAAGATTTGTTGACCCATAAAATAATAAAGAGTCGTAAAGGCAAGGGGAAGGTCTGTTTTCTTACCCTCAGGTAAATCAGATATTTTCCTGTGGTAATTTGCTTGTCAGCTTTTTGAAAAGCTGTTTTGTTGTTTTTTATTTTTTTGTTGTTGATGAACCTATATTTAATTTATTCATATGCAGTGCTGAGAATTGAACACAGTGCCTCACACATGCTAGGCAAGTGCTCTACCAAGCCACAACCCCAGCCCCAAAGCTTTGCTTTTAAGGGGTACCCCATGTAGGAGGAGGGATTCCCTTCCCCTGTCTTCCCTCACCCCCAAGTACCCATCCTCAACCTGACCTCTTCCTTCCTCACAGGCTAACAAACTGGCGGAGAAGCGGAAAGCCCATGACGAGGCTGTAAGGTCTGAGAAGAAGGCTAAGAAGGCAAGGCCTGTTTGAGCACCAGTGGAGGCCTACTTCTGGCAGCTGGATTTGACAGTGCAGGCCAAGGGACCTGTTCTCATTCTCTTCCTTCTCCTTGTCAGCCCTGGTGTCCTCTCACTCTGACTGAGTTTATGGACAGCCCTGGCCTTCCTTGGATGAAGCTTTCTGCTGGTGGCTGGGCAGAGAAGAGCTGCCAGAGCCTAACTGGCCCTTCTTGCTGCTTCTGTTCACTGTGGCAGCCCCCACCATATATCTGGACCTGTGACTCTCAGGATACTGTGATAGGGTGAAGGTGGGGGAACTTTTGTTATTTTGTTATTAAACAGCTGAACTTTGGCAGCCAATTGGTTCTGTATTCAGGAGCCTTCCTGGGATTGGAGAAGGGCCCCCTGGCACTCTGTACTGTAAGCTGGGCCAGCCCTGGGTGTTGACCAAGTTGGACCCAGGCACATTCAGAACTCTGGATGTCCTAGGACCCCCTCCAGATCCAGGGATTCCATAAGAGAGCCACAGAGTTTCTGGGCTTGGTTCACATTCCTATCTAGGTACTTTGCCTTTGTGAACCTGCTTCCTTGTGAGTTAGGGGTAGAAGTTCTGGAGCATTCCTGTGTTGCAGGATCAGTGGTAACTAAAGAGATAAGTGTCATTTGTCTAGTAAGTGTCCAGTGAACAGCAGCTGTGATTTTCATCACTTCCTGCTGGAGCTGGTAGGGAAGGTGCAAACAGTGCCTGGGGGGTGGTTGGGGGTGGGGGGGTTGGGGGCAGGTATACTACTAGCTTTCCATTGTGGGTTGGTGGGCAGAACAGCCCCAGTGTGGCCACTTCTGGTAGCCTAACCTGTGACCCTTGTGGGCCTGTCTTAATAGCTTCCCCTCTGATCTGGCAGTGCCCTTCCAATGCCCAGGGGGACATCCCTTGCCTGGGATTATTCATATGTCATGACAGAGCCAGAGCCAGAACCCCAGGCTCTGGATGCTCACTCACCCTTTCCCAGCACAGCTTCCCACTGCGGCTTTTGGTGGACTGATTGTTGTCAGGAGCAGGAGCTGGCTTGGGGAAGAGTGGGTTTGCAACTGGGCTCCATCCTCCCAGGATCTAGGCACCTGAAGGCCTTGACCTTCTGCCTATCTACAGGGGAAGAATGTTTCTGGGGGCAATGGCTGCAGACCCAATATTTGCAGGGGGAAGACAACTTGGCAGGCTCTGGCTTGGGGAGCAAAGAACCCAGGGCCCACACTGGTTGGACCTCACTGGGTGTGGAAGGAGAGGGCTATGTCTCATGCCCTCTCTGGCATGCCCATTGCAGCAGGGATATGGTGGGGGTTGCCTCCAGAGACAGAGGGTCAAGACTTCTGGAGCTACAGCCTGCTGCTCCAGGGATTGACTAAGGCCTGCCTGGATGCATGTGCATCCGAGTGCTACAAGGTCAAGGGCAGGCCCAATGGAAAAATGCCTGGCAGTCATGCTGATGTGGAATTTTCCCCATTCCAGAGTTGCCCAGAAATGGCGGGGGCAGTGGGACTTTAACGTGGCCCATGCTCTACTGAGTGGCCAGCTGGTTCTGTACTACCCACAATGGAGCCAAGAATTCCTGGTTCTGGCCAGGCAGTAGTCCCTATCTTTGATCCTGCTCTGCTGGGATGAAGGAGGAAACCCTGGGCCTGGAAAGGAAGATGGCTCCTGGACTGGGCACCCACATTCTGCTGGCCCAGCTCTCAACCCTGATGGGCTCCCTGGAGAGAAGGGGGTCTGCTGAGACCTTCAAGCAGACGACCCTGTTGGTGCTAAGTTCCTTGATTAAGCTCTCAGACCCCAGGGCCGCACGCAGTACCATTTTGGCAACTGGCTCCTCCTCCCCACCCCTGCTCCAATGGGTGCCCCAAAATGTGCCCCAACTTGAAAAGTCCGGAGGGGAGGTCATACCTTCAATTAGACCCTGAGAGCTCCAGTGCCTTCAGTAAAAGTAACCAACTACTGCTGCTTCCTTTTGCCTCCTTTTCCCCAAAGCTCGAGCCCCCATCACTACTGCTGTCAAGCCCCAGGCATCCTAGAGCCCCCTCCAGGGCTGGGGGTTCGGCTGAGCCAAAGGACCAGCAGCAGGACAATGGTCCCGTTGGCGCGTCGGAGACAAATGGGCCTTGTTGGTCTGGCGGCGGGGGCGCGCGGCTGCGCCTCAGCGTGCTGAATGCGGCTTCTGTGCGTCCGGGGCTGGCGCGCAGGGGCCGGGACCCAGAAGGAGGGGGCCCGGGCCTGGGGCGCCCATTGGCCGAGGCGCCGGGGGCCGGGCCGGGCCAGCGGCAGCACCTGGCCCGGAGCAGGAGCGGGAGCAGGCGCGGCGGCCGCGGCGCCGGCGGCGGCGGCGGCGGCGGCGGCAGCAGAACGGGAGCATGGACTAGGCCACAGGGCCCCGGCAGGTGCGCCCCGCCGCCCAGTGAGCGCCCGGGCGGCACGGCCGGGGCCAAGCCAGCCACGCTGAGTCCTAGGAGGACGGGGACAAGGTACGTCCCGGGGTCCAATTCCCATCGCCCTGCCTCAGTCTATTCCCTGAGGAACCCCGCCCACACTTCTCCAGTTGCCAAAATGGTACTGCGTGCGCGCCCTTGGGTGTGAGCTGGCCACATCACTGCCCCAGCAGTTGGGTGTACTGGTTGGGGTCAGGGAGGGTGCAGGTTGGTGCTAGCCCTGCCCTTGGTTTGGTTTCCCTCATGGCCCCCAGTCCCTGAAGGTGGAGTGGGTGGGGCTGGAGAAGGCAGGCTGCTGGTGCTGGACAGGAGCAGAGTCTGTTAATGATTAATTTTCATGGGTACAGTGGCCTGAGCCCTAGTAGAGGAGGGGCAGGGATCAACCCTCTCTACCCCAGCCCTCCCCAGAAGGGGGCTGTCAGAGTAAGGGCTGGGGTCATGGTAAGGAGAAAATCCCCTCTGCCCTGATATGGTGCCCCTGAGTGGGTCAGGTAGAACAAACTGTGGTGTCCAGGAGAGGCTCCATACAAAATCCCAGGGTACCCCTTTCCTGGGTCAGTGCCCCCAAAAGGGTCTGACATAGTCTACTTATTCCTGCCAGGCCAGCAATTTCGTAACAGTACAGAGCATGACTGATCTCTTCCTAAGGGGAATGCTCCTCCCCAGCTGCTCAGATCAGGAGAGGTGATGGGCAAACATCTGGCTGCTGTAACCCACACCAGAGGTAGGAAGGGAGAGAGGGCATAGGCCTGACACCTGATCCCCTGGGCTGCTATGGTGACAAGTATCATGGAAATCCTCAAGAGGAGAGAGGTGTGGAAGAAGGTCCAATCAGGAGAATCCAACCTCTTCCTCTACTGAAGTGATGACCTGAGGTCCAGAGAAGTTGAGGCTTGTCTAGGGCCACACAGGAAGCACAGGAGGGCAGGCCTGGGCCAGATTAGCCCCTAATCATTGCTACTTATCCTCATTACACACAGAGTGAATTAAGGCTCACGGAAATTCAGTGACTTGCCCAAGGTCTCATAGTTCACAGGTAGCCAAGTTGACTCCAAATCACAGGAGTCTTGCCTGGGCCCTCCACCTCAGGACCCCAGCCCTATCTGGGATCTCTCTGCCCCACTGGGGTCCTAGCCTCTTTGATTAGCCCCAAAGAGCTGCTCCAAACCCCCAGCTCAAGACCCCTCCCCCTCGCCTCCCTGGCTCCCAGCTCTGCCTGACACTCAGGGGTTGGGCAGGCTGTTACCCTGGGAGTAGAGACAACAGAGCCCTGTTCCCAGCTGCCACCTCAGGCTGCTTCATTCCCTCTTCTTAGGCATGGCTCTGCCTGAAGGAAACTCCATGTGGACAAAATATCTGCTTCCTCTTCATCCCTTTCCCTTAATGGATTTTATGTCCTCTTATCACTCCAAAAGGAAGAAGTGTGTTCTCTATAGTCCCTCCCACTGGGCTCCAAAGGACTGAATGTGCCACCCAGTGAAGAAGGCAATGATTAACCTGGGAGAATGATGCACAAATGGGGGAATTCTGGGCCCGATTGGAGGCTTGTGAAGGGCTTGGTTGTTTACCTTTGACTGAGTGAGGAATATGGACAACTCCTTTTAGAAGCCCTACACCACTCTAGACAGGGCAGGGCTGGTTGCAGCAGAGGTGCCTTGAGGGTCACCAGACTGGGGACCACCAGAATCACCAGGTGAGGAGTAATGGGAAGAAATACACCCAGAGGGCACCTGCTTTCCCACATGCCAGTTCTAGGGCACAGATAAAGTCCCCAGCAGTGCCTTGACTTCAGTGGCACCTTGGGTGAGTCCTTCATCAGTTTTGTCAGATGTGAAATATGAGGGCTGGGGCAGCTTGGATATGGAACATGGGAAATATGGGTCCTTGGACAGAGAGGGTGGCTTTCCAGGTGTCTGCACTGACAGGTCCTGCTTTCCCTGTTAGATGAAATCTAGAAGGAGGAACATGATAGTAATCAAACATGCTAATATTGTGTGCCAGGAACCATGCGAAGGGCTGTGCATGCCTTACATCATTAGATCCTCCCAGGAAGCCTGTGAAAACATGGATGTACTTCCACTCTTTAGAAATCTGAAGCTGAAAAAGAAGTCACTTGCCTGAGGTCACCCAGCTGGGGAATGGCGAAGGCAGGATTCATAACCAGGGTATCTCAGAGAATCTAGAAGTAGAGAGGTGGGTAAGCATATCCACCTTTCAGCATCTTTTGTAAAACCTTCCTACTGTTACATATCTTTATACAAACAAGCACATTACTTGTAAAAGATAATTTCAGACCTGTTACGTAGTACAGAGAATGGGATTACCAACTCCTACATACTCACCCCTGGGGTTCTCGGTATTTTTGGAGCTAATAAAGAAGTGACTGACTTCTTGTTGAATCTGTGGTTTGCTGCATTGGGTCGACTCGGATCTGCCATCAGGAAGGGTGATGATTTTGCCTGAACAAGACTAGCCGAAAGAGCTATGGGCTTGTTCCTAGTTCTGGCTTTGCTATTTAGCCTGTCCACAAACTACTGAGCCTGTTTCCCCATCTGTGGTGCCAGCAGACAACACTGGGAGGGTCTGTTAAGTTCATGGGTATGTGTGGCTGCCCTTTGAAACAGTAGATGAGTAACCCTGTAAGATTAAAAGGTGCCTTCTGAATCATCAAAGAATATTGCCCTGCAGCCAGGCCTAGTACCAATTGTCATCCACACCTCCACTCAAAGGGGCAGTGGAGCAGGAGCAAGAATTCAGGGCTGACAGTTTGGAGGTGGTCTTATAAGCCAGTGAATGCCCTGCTGGGTAGTTCTCTCCATCTCTGCTCCAGCACCCCACTTGAGAGGGATTGAGTGAGGAAGCTTTAGATCCTCAAAAGTCACTCCTGGAGGGAGGCCCACCCTCTCTCAACTGTACCTTTAGCTGTGCAGCCCACACTTTCCAGCTCTGTACCAGGCATCTACTGCTTACTCCTCACCTAGGACACAGAGGTTCAGAGAGGGCAGCCTGCTTGCCTCAGACACACAGTGAAGTGGGACATAAATCAGACTAGCTACTTTTCCCTGTTCCTCCAGCCAGGCGGTGGTTTTTCAAAATGGAAATATCTTTTTTCCCTGCTAAAATAATACAAGTTCCTTTGTGCCAATAAAATAAAAGTATGTTTGTGTGTATGACAGAGAGAGAGAGAGAGAGAGAGAGAGAGAGAGAATTTCTTTTTTTTTTGCAACTGAGAATCAAACCCAGGACCTCATATGTGAGGCAAGCACTCTAGCAACTGAGCTACAACCCCAGCCCTTTTAAATTTTATTTTGAGAGAGAGTATCTAAATTGCCCAAACTGGCCTTGAACTTGAGATTCTCCTGCCTCAGCCTCCCACTTGGCTGAGATTACAGGCATGTACCACCATGCCCAGCTTATACATTTTGATTATAGAATCAAAATGTGTTACAGAAAGTAAATGGCCCTGCTCTCCTAAGAAGTATAGTTTCTCTTTGGTAATCTTTTCAGACTCTTACAAAGTACAAAGGTATAGCTTTGCTCTATGTGAATAAGTTACTTCTGTCCGCTGTGTAATCAGACTAAATATTAGGCATCTCTTTTTAACCTCTCTGAGCCTCAGTTTCCTAGTCTGCAAAATGGATATAAAGACTTTATGAGCATTGGAGAATCTATAATTAATACTTCAGTGACCATCTCTGTGTGCCCATCTCAGATCTCTGGTTAGATTTTTTTCAAAGATACTTCCACAGGTAAAATTGCTGGGCTTGAGAGTGGTCACCATTAAAACACATGATAATTACTTTCAAATTTGTACTCTTTTCTTGTGTTTTTGTTTTTGTTTTCCTTTTTCTTTTTCATTGCTGGGGATTGAATACCCAGGGCCTTCTGCATGCTAGGCAAGTGTTCTACCAATAAGCCATATCCCCAGCTCTCTTTTTGTTCCACTTTTAAAGCTTCCTCCCATGTCCCTATGGGACTCCTCTCCAGCTACAGGGACAGCCCTGGGACACCCTCACCCCACCACCTTTTCTGCTAGAGCTCTGTTTCTTTCTGTACATGTTGAGCTAAGGCATAGATGTGCATCAGTTGGGGAATGGTTCACAGAGCTAGCAAGGCTGCAGAATGTGATGCAGCCAAGGGCTTTGGAAGCCCTAGCTGCCATCTTTCTCTCCCTGGGAGACTTTCCCCATCCTACTCCTATAAGTTCAGGCTTCCTCTCCTTCTTCCCTATCCCTGGTGACTCCATCTACTCCTGTGGCCTCCATCTCTGTGCCAGTGGCCTCCAACATGCTCGCCCTACCCTCATACTAAACCTGCCCCAATTCAGGGCCTCACCCCACCCCCATCCAGCCAGTCATCTCAAAAGGGACTCTTCCCTCTCCTTCTTCATGCCTAGGCACCCAGCAAATGCTGTCTATATCATGGCTTACAGATGGTACCTGTGCATCCCCGCCTTCCTCTTAGTCCAAGTCATCTTACAGTTGGACAGCTGTAATAATTTACTATCAAGGTCTGTCTGCTTCTCCCTTTCCTTCCCCACCCCTACCATTCATTTTCCACCTAACAGCCCTGTGGGAATCCCATCTCCTCACTCCTCTGCTGAAGACCCTTCCAGTGTTCCCCATCATCCACAGGATCAGGCTAGACTTCTTGGCAAGCTTCTTGAGGTCTGTGCATCTCTCTTGCCTCTGCCTTCTTTTTTGGTTATGCCTCTAAATCTCCTCTGCCCACCCAGCCTCATACAGACGCTCCAGCCCAGCTGAACTAGTTTCTCAATTGCCCTGGACCTTTGCATATGCTTTTCTTTTTGCTGGTTTATTCCAGAATAAGAGGTACATTAGTTAATAACAGTAACTGCTATAATAGACAAACCCCAAGTTCCAAAAGGCTTTACACAAAGGCAGCATAGTTTTCATTTTCCTGAAATCCAGTAGGTGTTTGGTTGACAGTGATACAAAGACCCAGGCTCCTCCCATCTCATGGCTGTCCCCACTTCCACATCTTCGAAGATCACCCCATTCATTGAGCAGAGGGAAAGTGGAACACAGAGGAGTTCTGATTGCTTAACTTCATCAGTGTCATTCTGTTCATATTCCATCAGCCAGAATTCAGTTGCATAAAGACAGTGACTGTAAAGGAAGATGGGAAGTGTAGTCTAACCATGTAACCATGGAGAAAAGGCAACTGCCTTTGGAAACTGGAGAACACACAGCAGCAGCTTTCAGCACCAGAGCCCCCTCACCCACAAAGTCTCCCTCCCTGACACCACCCCTCACCCTTCCCTTGGCTGGATCATGTGTCTTTTCTGTGCTGTAGCAAGCCCCAACCAGTTTCCTCCATCACAGGTTATCTTGCTCCTCTGTCTCCCCCTAGGACTGTGAGCACCATACTGTCTACACCGACTGTCCTGTGTGCTGGAATCTATAGAAAGAAAAAAAAAAAAGTAAGAAGGCGAGGAACAAAACCTTAATGGTAGAGATCTCCAGGTATGGGGCTCTTTTCATCACCTTTATACTTTGTGTTTTATGAATTTTGTTCAGTGATCTTGCTATTATCATTTAATTTTTTTTTTTTTTTCCGGTGGAGGGAGAATGAACCAAAGATGTTATCTCAATACTTCTGGAAGAGACCCGTCCTGGCAGGACGGAGGGGGGCACAATTCAGCCATCAAGCCTCCTCACTCTGGAAATGTTGGCTTTCATTTAGGTCTTTACTTGCTTCCCCACCTTGGGCAACATTTCACTTGTTGCTGGAGAGCCTGGGCACCACTCCTCCACCTCTGCCCCATAGAGTGGGGACGACAGCCAAGGTCCTTAGCTAGGAATCTGAGGGTGCATGCATAATGCATGGAAAGTCCCAAGCACAGGAATGGACACTGTTTGGTTCAGAGTCCACATTCATAAGCCATAGTCACTGCTGTTTGATGCCAGCTCTGTTCTGCTTCACCCCCATAAAGCTATCTTCAAACCAGCTCATTCTAATTTCCAGTGGGCATTAGAAAAAAATAAAACAACTCCAAAGCATGTCCCAAACCTGATTCTAGCACTTGGAGAAATTGTAACTCTCAGCCTGGCCTGTGGCAATTTTAGCTCTGGTATTTTGTAGGGTGCTTGGGACTTCTCTCAGGTTGAATAAGATTTTCAGAAAAGAGGTTCTCAGAGCAAGTGCCAGATGCCTGCTGCTCCCTGGGAGGAACTCACAGTTGCTTGACCTATGAGAGTGCTCAGTGGGGATGAATAACTGTCACAACGATTATGATTATTAACTGATAGTGATCCCTGGGTCTCTAGAGCCGGCTGCCTGGGCCATGATGGGGCTCTGGGCATCAGTGCTGAAGAGGAGATGGAAGAGGCCTTCTAGGCACAAGAGGTCATTTTGTCTAGGGACAAAGCCAAGACATAACAGACCTGAACTTAAGATTCCAGTGTGGGGCTGAGCCCAAGAGTCCTCAGGCTTTACAGTTGGTGTCCCTAGAATTTCCTCTTAGAATTACCTCTGAGGCCAGCTGAAGCCCCAGGAAGGATCAGCTTCTGCAGTTAGCCCCAATCCTATAAAGCTGGTCTAGGGTGTCCATGTGTCCCCAGCCCTCACCCACAACAGGCAGGAGCTTCCCAGCATGGATTCTGTATCCTCTCTGATGAAGGAGCTAGAGCTCAGAGAATGAGATCTCTCCAGACTCATCCTCACAGCCCTGGTCAGACACTGACTTCTGGAAATCCTCCATGCCCAGTTAGCTGCTCACTCCTCAGGCCCTCTGCAGATTTGGAATAAACCCTGGTCCCACGCCTTTAAGTCCTGGATCTTGGCAAGTCTTTGTTTGGACTCTGACTTCCATCTGTTCTCTGCTAACTGTGTGATGTTCATCTCTCTGGGACTTGGTTTCCTCACCCATGGAGTGGCTGATGGAGGTGCTTGGTGTTTGGGGCAGCTGTGAGACTTAAATAAGGTGCAGTGTGTGGGTCAATTAGCCTCCTGCCTCCCTGTCCCTCCCTCAGCCTTCAAGCCTATCTTATGCTCTCTGCAGGGCTCTGCAGTTGCTGTGTCCTTGGCTCAAGGACATCTGGAACTTTGCTGAGCCCTTGCATGAAAGAGCTGTCCGGTTGTCAGCATCCAGGGAGAGGCGGAGGACCGCCCAGGGCTGTTCAGCAGGGTGTCCAGGGCAGAGGGCCAGGGAACCACCTGCAGGGTACTGGCGTATGCCAGTATTTATGAGGGAACTCATAAATATTCACACCCATTGGAGCAGGAGGGAGCCAGCCAGGCTGCTGCTGGGTGTCACTGGAGCATTCTTGTCTCCTAGTGACTGCAGAGACAGCCCAGGAGTCGGATGTGGCTCAGGCTGCGAGAGAAAAGAGCAGCCAGTGTAGAGGTGAGTGTATCCCCTCTGCACTTACACCGGGGTTTGCTTGATGATGATGCTCCAGGTCAGGTTTACTTTCCCGGGTTTGGTTTTTCTGTGCGTTAGATGTAAGGATAAGTCCTATGTTTTCTTCATTTCCTGAGGGGTCTTAGCTGAACGGTCCCAGCTGAATGGGAGTATGCCTGGGCCTGGCCTGCTTTCAGTCACCTGCACTGATGGAGGCCAGTGTGACTGGGGTACCATCAATCCACAAGGGCAAGGATAGATTGAAGTGGAGACTGGCAAGGGAATTGTGTCCTGTGTACCTGGGCTTGTCACCATTGTGGGCAGTGGAGGTGGAAGACCCCGGTTCTGGTTCTGTCTGTGCTTCTACTGTGCTGTGTGATCTTGAGGGTGCCCCTGTCATCTTGGAAACTTGACTTCCCTGCCTCTCTGTTTTCTGGCTGAAAGATCATGAAACTTAAGCTGCACTGAGATTGTCCTTGAACCTGGGGCCTTACACGTGGGGCCATAGCTGCCTACAAGCCTCCATCTTGGGTCAGTGGTTACACACCTTGATGGGGCCAGGAGTAGAGACCTGGGAGGGTAATAAGAATAATGATAACAATGGCAGCAGGCCATGCACAATAAGTTTTTGCTCTGTGTCTGCTCTGTGCTGGATTTGTTCCTTGTGGAATGCACAGCACCCAGTGATGGAAGCAAAGTTGAGGCCATCATGTAGGAGGAAAATTTGAGGCCCAGAGAGAGAGAGAGCCTTGTCTGGGGCATACAGTAAGAAAACAACAGATGGGATTTAAAACAGAACCTGGCCCCGAATTGCTGTCTCCATAGGGCTCTGTGTGTGGCTCTCACATGCCTAACTTTCACATGTACTCTTGTGCACACATGACTCTCACTAGTATGACTTCCATGTTTACCTTTCACTCTTGGGGATTTTTACATACATGTGGCTCATATGCATGGCTCTGGCCTGTTTGTCTCACACATGGGCTATTTCCTATGTGGCTTTCAATGAGGCGTTGGCTGCATGGACCATGGTCTCATCTACACTCTGGGCCAGGGTTACATGACCCCGCCACATTTTGCCCTGAGGATTATGGGTGTCATTCATCAGACATTCACCAAGTGCAGAGCCCAGGAAGCTCAGGAATGAGTCACTGTCAAGCTCGCCTGAAGCTGGGCACAGAGGGGATCTCTCCTTCTGCATGCCCAGGTATGTGAACCAAGACTGCACCCTGGCAAACATTGATGGTAATAGTTAATTATCATCACAGTTAATAATTAACATGTGTCATCACCTCCTGAGTACATCATTCTCTCATTAGAATGTCAT
The DNA here is from genome assembly GCA_004024805.1 of Geosciurus inauris. NCBI lineage: Eukaryota > Metazoa > Chordata > Mammalia > Rodentia > Sciuridae > Geosciurus > Geosciurus inauris. Next base: position 36,325 of record PVHX01009889.1, on the reverse strand, counting down.
AGCCTTAGCCAGGCATGGTGGCGCACACCTATAATCCTAGCACTTTGGAGGCTGAAATAGGAGAATTCCGAGTTCAGCAACGTCAAGGTGCTAAGCAACTCAGTGAAACCCTGTCTCTACATAAAACAAAAATAGGGCTGGAGATGTGGCTCAGTGGTCAAATGCCAGCCCCTCTCTGGGCCTTAGTTTACCCAGAGACTCTGCCTGTGATCACAAAGAGTCCTGCTTGCTCTGATCTTGCTGTTGTATGTTCACTGTACACATGAGGAGACTAAGGCCCAGAAACAGTGAGCTTTGTGCCCAAATTCACAGGGACCAGGAAGAAAGAGAATGACTAGTCTTGGACACTCAGGTGGACAACATAGGAACGCTAGCCATCAGGGCCCCTTTCGCCACTCTGTTCGTTCTGGATACTGGCTCAACCCATGGAGACCAGACCCTACTGTGTTCCTGGGACAGAATTTCCCCCATGCCTTGGCCTGTGGTAGAATTGCTGCCATGGAAATCCTTCCTTCTTTCCTTCCTTCTTATTTTCCTTCCTTCCCTCCTTCCCTCTCTCCCTCCTGTGGGCTTGGGATACTCCAGGCAGGGTTGCCATGGACAGACCTGGACTTGAATTCCTGCTATACCTCTGCCTTGATGAATGACCCTGGGCAAGTTGGGTCACCGCCTGTAGCCTCAGTTTCCCCATCTGCAAAATGGGGCTGATAGTGGGTAGAGTAGCCTCCATTGAGTAGCTGCTGAGTAGAGACAGTTAGATGCTCTGAAAAAAGCCCCTGCCCTAGGCCTGGCTCCTTGCAGGGGCTCAAAAGTGGAATTAGAGGTGAAATGGTCAAGGGTGCAGCAGCCAGCAGGGTTCAAGCTGGACAAGGGTCTAGCCAGGTTTGAGGAAGTCAAAATGGGAGAATGTAAGAATGAGTGAACTGGTGATGAAGGGGTGGGGCCAAGTGGAATCTGATTGGCAGTTCAGGGAGGCTGGTCTGCCCCCTGCTGCCTGGCCTGCTGCTTAGACCTCCACCATTGCAGTTTCCCAGAGTTCCGGAAAGTACCCTGGTGAGTGGGGCTGCTGAAGCAGGGGTGGGCCCTCAGAATATAAAGAAGGTGAACCACAGAATCCTTATAGCTCCACATTTTAAAGCCATAGAAATTAAGGGATAGGGCTCCATTCAGTGTTCTGAGCCAGTGTAAGCCTCCAGCCTGACTTAGGGCTCTGCCCTGGAGAGCAGGAGGCTGATAGGGACACTTGAGGCCTAGGGCAAGTTTGTACTTTGTGGGCAGCCCAGTGGTCACTCTTTTTCCAGGGATGGCAGCAGGCCTTCAGGGAGGGGCTCAGGAGAGATTTGGCTTGCCTGACCCATCTCAGAGAGGCTCCCAAGGGCCCAGCCAGGGTGTCTCCCACCTTACACATGAGAAACAGAATCCAAGGAGGTCCCTGACTTGTCTGAAATCACAGCATTGGATTGAGATAGGCCTGAGGGGTTGGGCCTGAATGTTAGCACTTCTCCCTCCTAGGAACCCTCCTGGCAGGTTTTACCCCACCTTGCAAGGTTTGTAATTTATTATTTATTTAATAGCTGAGTGCGATGTATTACGTTTTTCTGATTAAAAACTAATACGTGTTCCTTTAAAGAATGCAACTGTTTAAAAAATGCATAATTTGGAAAAATATTCCCATATATACTTTTCCCCAGCTATGCAGAGGATACCACTGCTAAAATGTAGACTTCAGGTTGAACATTTCCAATCCAAAAATCTGAAATCCAAAATGCTCCCAAATCTGAAACTTTTGGAGTGCCAACCTGATGCCACAAGTGGAAAATTTCACACCTGACCTCATGTGATGGGTCATAGCCAAAATGCAGGGACACTAAAAAACATTGTATAAAATTACTTTCAGGCTGAGGATATAAATGAATTTTATGTTTAGAGTTGGGTTCCATTCCCAGGATATCTCATTATATAAAGGCAAATATTCTATAACCCCCCCCAAAAATCTGAAATTCAAAACACTTCCGGTTAGATAAGGGATACTCTACCTGTACTGCACTCCAATTACTTTCTTCTGGATTTTCATGTATTTTTACATACATATATAGAGAATATGGAGGGGTGATTGATGTACATATTGTTCTAGAACTTTCTTTTTTCCACACAAATAGATCATGAAGTGTTTTTAGCTACTTTGTTTTTTTGCTGTTGTTTTGTTTTTTCAACATCTGTAGATGACTTTTTCTATGAATGGGCCTTGATTTATGTAAAGGTTTTTTGCTGATAATAACTGAGGTGGTTTCTAATTTGTTCCTGTTTCTGACCAAGCAGCTGTGAATACTCTTGCACATTTGAGGCTTTGCACATTTGCCCAAGTGTTTCCATAGAACAGTGACAAGTCAGAGAGCTTGCGCCTTTGCCCTTTAACTTCACTGCTGTCCAGCATTCTCCCTCACCCTCGCCCAACTCCCTGTCTACCTTGCAGAGTGAACAAGGATGTCATGTGGCCAGATTCCCTCTTGTATTACAGTGTCTTTCTTTGCAAATTGCTCTTCGAGTTCTTTCTGGTGAGGAGCAATTTCTAAATGATGGACTGAGGACTCAGAGATTGGTGGCATCTGGTGGGTTGGCCTGAAGGGCACCTTCTCCAGGGCTGTTCTATCTTCTGCCCCCAGGGACAGTGGTGATGAGCCATGTGTATGATCACAGGACACCATGTGTTATCTCTGGTGGCTTCAAGGGCTCAAGTGCTTGAACTGGAGTGAAAGTAGAAAGTTTTAGGCCCTGGTTTTGCTACTAAGAGGTGGGGGAAAGCCCCCACCACCAAACTCTCTGGAGAGAGCTTATCCTTATTATATCCCATGTTTCAATGTTCTGTGAGTAGGGTTGCCACATTCAGACTAAACTTCCCTCTAAACAAATAAATAATAACAATGACAAAAATCCCATTGAATAATTTTTAGTATAAGTATATTCCATGTAATATTTGGGACATACTTACACAACTAAAATATTTTATTCATAATTACCTGAAATGCACATTTTACTGGGCAACCCTCCCTGTGGGCCATCAAAGAAAAGGTGGATATGTGAGCAGAGGCCTGGCTGATTGTGTGATCTCAGTCACCTTCTCAGCTGTGAGCCTGTTTCTCTACCTGCCTCCCCTATAGATCTCAGTAGGGCAGGGGCTGATGAGAAGAGAGCAGGAACCTTAGCCCCTTATTGGGCAGCTGCAAAGGTGGTGCAGGGGACATGTAGGGCTGGCTAGGCCCTCTAAAAAGTAAAGGATTCAGGTTCCCAGAGAGCTCCTGGCCTTTCCTGTAGATAGCCCAGCCCAGGCCTGGGGACATAGAGCATTGAGCAAGGATCTTCTTTTCCTTTTTACCTAGAAAAGTATTTTATTATGAAGCCCAAAAGGTCCGAAAGTAAGGTAATGAACACTTGTGTCCTTACCAACCAGCTTAAAACTTAGAACCCTGAGGCAGAAACTTCTCCCTGTTCTGTTTCTCTACCTCTCTGAGTTGACCCATCCTCTCCACCTGCATCCCTATGGCTATCTATTTCCATGTGTTTTTTCTGTGTCCCCATCTGGACCCTGCAGGGAGGTCACAGTGCTGTTAAAGGCAGGTCCTAGCTGCAAGGCCCAGAGCAGCCATGAGTGCACCTTGTGGCCAGCTTCCTGATGCTTGTTTCTGCTCTCTGCTGCCCTTTACAGGTGTCTGAGATGCCGCCCATGCTACAGAAGAAGCGCTGGGAGTCCATGGCCAAGGGGCTGGTTCTGGGAGCTCTCTTTACCAGCTTCCTGCTGCTCTTGTACTCCTATGCTGTACCCCCCCTGCACGCTGGCCTGACCTCCACGTGAGTAACCTAGTTGAGCACCCAGACTGGGTGAGGATATAGAGGGACTACTCCCCTACTAGGAGGCCCTGTAATTACCTTACCATTTGGGCACCTGCCCAAATGATTGAACTGGAGCAAATTGTCAGTAACTGACCCTACTAAAGGGCAATTTCAGGTAGTCCAACTTAATACTATTTTACAATAAACATAAGACACTGGCCATTGATGAAACAACAGCCTGTGTGCCTCATCTCACTTTAGCCTCACACTAACATCACAAATAGGGCTTGTTGCTCTCCCCACTTCACAGATGAGGAACTGAGGCCAGAGAGGCCAAATCACTGGCTCAGGCATCCCATCTGGACTCAGGCCTATCTCTGTCACCATCCCAGCCCTGCTGCCACCACTGTCATCAACAAACCCCTGTTTTGGCACTAGGGCCCAAGGTACTGAGTCCCAAGATCTCCAGCAGCCTCTGACATTCTTTCTACCTCTCTGTCCCTAGCAGGACCCTGGAGGCCATAGCACCCTGTTCCCCAGTCTCTGGTGAATCAGAGGGGGTGACTTTGGCCAATGGCTCATGTGGAGGTTGCCAGCCTCGGCGCAACATCGTGTTCATGAAGACACACAAGACGGCCAGCAGCACGCTGCTCAACATCCTGTTCCGTTTTGGCCAGAAGCACGGGCTGAAATTCGCCTTTCCCAATGGTCGCAACGACTTCGACTACCCGGCCTATTTCACCCGCAGTCTGGTGCAGGACTACCGCCCCGGGGCCTGCTTCAACATCATCTGCAACCATATGCGCTTCCATTACGAGGAGGTGCGTGGCCTGGTGCCACCCAATGCCACTTTCATCACCGTGCTCCGGGACCCTGCCCGCCTCTTTGAGTCCTCTTTCCACTACTTTGGGCCCGTGGTGCCCCTCACATGGAAACTCTCAAGCAGTGACAAGCTGGCCGAGTTCTTGCAGGATCCCGATCGCTACTACGACCCTAACGGCTACAACGCCCACTACCTCCGCAACTTGCTCTTCTTCGACCTGGGCTATGACAGCGGCCTGGACCCCAGCAGCCCACGGGTGCAGGAGCACATACTAGAGGTGGAGCGCCGCTTCCACCTGGTGCTCCTCCAGGAGTATTTCGATGAGTCTCTGGTGCTGCTGAAGGACCTGCTTTGCTGGGAGCTGGAGGACGTGCTGTACTTCAAGCTCAATGCCCGTCGTGATTCACCAGTGCCCCGGCTCTCTGGGGATCTGTACCGCCGCGCCACGGCCTGGAACATGCTGGACGCCCGCCTCTACCGCCACTTCAATGCCAGCTTCTGGCGCAAAGTGGAGGCCTTTGGGCGGGAGCGCATGGCCCAAGAGGTGGCTGCCCTGCGCCATGCCAATGAGCGCATGCGGCGTATCTGCATCGATGGCGGTCGGGCAGTGGACGCGGCTGCCATCCAGGACTCAGCCATGCAACCCTGGCAGCCGCTGGGTTCCAAGTCCATCCTTGGTTACAACCTCAAGAAGAGCATCGGGCAGCGGCACCAACAGCTCTGCCGTCGAATGCTCACGCCCGAGATCCAGTACCTGATGGACCTCGGCGTTAACCTGTGGGTCACCAAGCTCTGGAAGTTCATTCGGGACTTTTTGCGGTGGTGACATCCTGCTGACCTGTGGCCTCCCAGCTCACTCACTACAGAGGGGCTGGGCAGGGACCTGCTGATGTTGGCTTCTTTCAGCCCCTCCTGGTGCCACCCTGGACTCCAGGGTGAGGGGGGACTGTCAAAGGGATGTAGCCAACCAGGACTGGGCCCCTGGCACACAGGGCCTAATGGGGAGAGCAGTATTTGACTAATTATACTATTTTTTATTAAACCCCCTTCCCTCTATTTCCTGCCTCCCCTTAAAGGGGAGATCTCAGAAGTAAAAGGATTTGATGTTGTGTTTTTGTTAATTGGCCTCATTGGTGGTGACTGGAAGGGCCCTGGGGTGGAGGATCCCAAAAAAGCAGTGATCTGTGTGTGAAAGTGTCTGTAAGACAGCCCAATGTGGAGCAGGGATCTGATATGTATGTTACATAATGAAGCCCCATGTGGTTCAGGAGTTTCCATGGCTTCCAAGACCAGGAAAATTTTTTGTTTGTGCATGTATGTATGTGAGCATGCATGTGCGTGTGTGACTGAGCGCTGGTTATGTGCCTGGCACTGGGCTAAATGCTCTATGGACATTATCTCAACTCATCTTCACCAAAACTTAGGGTCATGGGGACTGTTATTATCTCATGCTAGAGAGGAGGAAAGGAACTCCGAGAGGGAAAATCACCTGGCCAAGATCACACTGCAAGTTAAGTGGTAGGACTGGAGCAGGTACCTGGTAAGTGGAAGGTATGGGCAAATCAGGATGGAGTGAGTGAATGTGTGTGTGTGTATGTGCCCCCATGTGTGTGTGATGGAGATGGGGTGGGGAGCATTTTGTAGGGCAGGCCCTGGGCTCAAGTTGTACTCTGTCTCATTAATCCTCGTAATAACCTTCTTTTCCACATTTTTTATTGGTACCTTAGAGTTGTACGTATTGATGAGATTTGTTGTTACATACTCATATATTCATACTAATTTTTGAGCCAGGCACAATTACTGTCCTATATTATAGATATGGGAACTGACATCTCAATAGGGCAAGGGATTTGCCCAAGGTCACATTACAAGATACATCAGATCCAGGACTCAAACCATCTCTCAAGGACAAATCTTTCCATCTTTGTGATTGTTCACTCTGTCCCTACTGGTCCCTCCCCCAGCTTCCAGTCAGCACCTCCTGTCTCCACCCACCCTTCCCACTTCTGCTGCTCACCCCAGGCTGCCTCACACATCTGCTCCCTCCACCCTGACATTCAATTAATCAAAAAAAATTTGTATCCACCTAATATCTGTTGTGCCCTCAGACCTCATGTGTCTCCAAGCATACAGTAGTCAACAAGTTGGTCAGGACCCTCTTGGAACTTAGATCCAGAGGTGAAGATGGCCACCAAGCAACCAAGGCACAGTCAGATGTGATAGACCAGGGTGGGGATGCTCCCGGCTCTAACTTCAGCTTATGTGACTGCCTTTTTCAGCATCTCCAGGGGACAGTGGGTTTTGGTGGCACAGACTCTCCATGATATCCAGACCTGAATGCCAGAAGCCACAATCCAGAAACTGTTTATTGGAGACCTGTTGTGCCAGGCTCCAGGCCAACTACTTAAACACCTTAGGTGAAGTATTTACAGCCTCCCTTCTATACACACCAAAGAGCAGAAAGATTAATTCAAAGCTCCATAGCTAATTAGTGCTAAAGCCAGAACTCAAACCAACATGAGTCAGCTGGATTTGTGTTCTTCTGTCTCCTGGGAACGAGCTTTTGGCCAAGCAGAGTGGGGAAGAGTTATGGTGATTAATTGTTCCATTTTTTTTAGATTGTCCTGGTTTTAGCTCTGAGAGTCTTAGACAACAAGGTTTGAACTCACCAACTCCCTAGAGCCACCCTACCTGCACCTTCATAATCTTCCTCTAATGTTCTTTCCGGCACACCCTAGGAGCCTTTATTTAAATCATATGCAGGGAAATAAGCAAAAACAAAGAAATGACAAAAGCTAAGACTAGGGATTGGGGTTATGGCTCAGTGGTAGAGCACTTGCCAGCATGTGTGAGGCACTGAGTTCAATTCTGAGCACTACATGTAAATAAATGAATAACATAAAGGTCCATCAACATCTAAAAAAAATTTTTTTTAATTTAAAAAAAGCTAAGGCTAGTCCTAGAAAAAGATGTTACCCCAAATCTATGAGAGAATTTGCCCTCAATTTTATTAGTCAGAGAGATGTAATTTAGTGTGTAATATGATACTATCTTGAGTTTAAAGAACCTTATAATTTTATCTCCTTATACCTTGAAGGGACTAGAAGTGCCAACAATAACATTATTATATGTTATTGCATTATTTTATTGTTGTTATTGGCATTTCAAGACCCTTTGGGATCCAAGAAGAACAAATCTGGCAGACAGCAAGTGCCAGGAATATAAATTACTTCATTTGAACCATCTGCCTGATAGGTTCGAAGAGCATTATAGTTATTAACTCATGAATTTATTTTTTTTTTACAGAGAAGCAAATTATTTATTTTTTAAAAATAGGGCCAAGGAAGGGCAAAGTATAATTATAATTAAAGAGACTTATATGTGTTAGGTCAGGCACTCTATATACATTATTAATCTTTTTCAAATTTTTTAAAATTTTCATTTTTCCATGTTTTTATTGATACATTATAATTATGCATAATGATAGGATTCATTGTTACATATTCATATATACATGTGATATAACAAGTTAATTTGATCAATGTTGTTCCCCAGTATTTCCCTTTCCCTCTGCTCTTCTCTCCCTCTGATCCCTATTCTCTACTCTACTGATCACCCTTTCATTTTGATGAGATTCCCCCCACCTTTCTTTTCCTAACTTTCACATATGAAAGAAAGCATATGGTCTTTGATTTTCTGAATTTGACTCATTTTGCTTAACATAATGTTCTCACGTTCCATACATTTTCCTGCAAATGATATAATTTTATTCTTTATGGCTGAATAAAACTCCATTGTATGTATATACTATATTTTATTTATCCATTCAACCATTGACACATGCCTAGGCTGCTTCCATAATTTGACACTTGTGAATTGTGCTGCTTTAAACATAGGTATGCATGTATTGCTGTAGTACTTTAATTCTTTAGGATAAATACCAAAGAGTAGTATATCTGGGTCATATGATGGTTCCAATCCTAATCTATTGAGGAACCTCCATACTGATTTCCATTGTGGTTTTACTAATTTATAATCCCACCAACAGTATAAAAATGTTCCTTTTTCTCCACATCTTCTTCAGTATTTGATTGCTTATATTCCAACTGGAGTGAGATGAAATCTCATCGTAGTTTGATTTGCATTTTCCTACCTGCTAAAGATGTTGAACATGTTGTTATATATTTTTTGGCCAAAAGTATTTGCAAAATGTCTGCTTAGTTCATTTGCCTATTTATTAATAGAGTTATTGGGGGAATAAATGGTAATTCTTCATATATTCTGGATATTAATCTTTTGTCAGAAGGGTAGCTAGCAAAGATTTTTTCTCATTTTGTAGGTTCTCTCCTCATATTCACAATTGTTTCCTTTGCTGTGCAGAAGCCTTTTAATTCGGTGCCATCCCATTTATTAATCCTTGTATTATTTCCTGAACTTTAGATGTCCTATTGAGGAAGTTGTTGCTTATGCCTACATGCTGGTGTGCTGACACTATGTTTTCTTCTGGGAGTGACATAGTTTCTGGTCTAATTCCTAGGACTTCGATCCATTTTGAGTTGATCCACTTTTGAGTTCCATTTTGAGTTCAATACACTTTTGTGTAGAGTGAGAGATAAGGATCTAATCTCATTTTTCTACATACATATGGATAACTAGTTTTCCCAGTACTATTGGTTTAAAAGGCTATCTTTTCTCCAATATATGTTTTTGGCAGCCTTGTTAAGGATCAGATGACTATCTGTGTGGGTTTCTCTCTGTCTTCTATTCTGTTCCATTGGTTTATGTGTCTGGTTTTATGCCATTACCATGCAGTTTTTGTTACTGTAGCTCTGTAGCATAATTGGAAGTCAGGTATTTTGATGCCTCCAGAGTTGCTTTTTGATTTAGAATTGCTTTGACTATTTTAGATCTTTTATTCTTTCAAATGAATTTTAGGATTTTGTTCTAGTCCTGTGAAGAATGTCATTGATATTTTCATGGAGATTATATTGAATCTATATATTGCTTTTGGTAATATGACCATTTTAATAGTATTAATTCTGCCTATCCTTGAACATGGGAGGTCTTTCCGTCTTCTAGTGTCTTCAATTTCTCTCTTCAGTGTTCTATAATTTTCATTGTAGAGGTTTCTCATTTCCTTGTTTAAATTTCTTCCTAGTTTTTTTTTTTTTTGAGACTATTGTGAATGGGATTGTTTTCTTGATTTCTTTCTCAGCAGATTCATTATTGGTATATAGGAAAGCTATTGTTTTTGTATGTTGATTTTGTAATCTGCTACTTTGATGAATTTATTAGCTCCAGCAGTCTTCTGGAGGAGCTTTTTGGATCATCTAAATATAGGATCATATCACCTGAAAACAGTGATAATTTGACGACTTCTTTTCCTATTTTTATTCCTTTTATATTTTTCTCTTGCTTAATTGTTCTGGCTAGAATTTCTAGTACTACATCAAATAGGAGTGGTGAGAGTGGACATCTTTGTCTTGCTCAAGAAACAAGTGGACATTTATGTCTTGTTTAAAGGAAGTTCTTTCAGTTTTTCCCCATTCACTATGATGTCACTTTTGGGTTTATGATATATAGCCTTTATGATGTTGAGGTAGCTTCCTTCTATCCCTAGTTTCTTCAATGTTTTTTATCATAAATGGGTGCTGAATTTTGTCAAAGACTTTTTCTAAATCTATTGACTGGGTTTTGTCCCTATTTTTATTTATGTAAGAAATTACATTGATTGATTTGCACACGTCAAACCATCCTTGCAACCCTGGAATGAAAATCACTTGATCATGATGTATCTTAATATGTTTTGAATGCAATTTGCTAACATTTTTATTTTTCCTTTTTAAAAATTGCTTACTGGTGCATTATAATTATACAAAATAGAGAGATTAATTATGCCATGATCATATATGCACACAACATAATTTGATCAATCTCATTTCCCAGTATCTTCCCTTTCCCTCTCTTCCTCCCTCCCCGATCCATTTCTCTACTCTACTGATCTCCCTTCTATTATTGTTATTTTAATTAGTGCATTATGACTATATGTATATTCAGGATTCATTATGATATATTCATACCTAGACATAGCATAACCTAGTAGATTTGATTTGATAATATTTTATTAAGGATTTTTGCATTTAATTTAATCAGGGTTAGTGGTCTGTATTTTTTTTTAATGTGTCCTTACTATGTTTTGATATCAAAGAAAAACTGGATTCATAGAATGAATTTGGAAGTGTTTCATCCCCTTTTTATTTCATGTAATTTAAGGAACATTGGCATTAGTTCTTCTTTAAAGGTCTGGTAGAACTCAGCTGAGAATTCATCTGGTCCGGGCTTTTATTTACTGGAAAGCTTTTTATTACTAGTTCTATCCCATTGCTTGCTACTGGTCTGTTTAGGTTTTCTGTGGCCTCTTGATTCAGTTTTGGCAGGTCATATGTGTCTAGAAATACATTCATTTCTTCTACAGTTTCCAATTTATTGGAGTATAAGTTTTCAAAATATTCTCTAATGATTCTCTGGATTTTTTAAAATATCTGTGGTGATTTCTCCTTTTTCATCTCTAATTTTTGTTAATTTGAGTCTTCCCTCTCTGTCTGGTTAGGGTTTATTAATCTTTGTCTTTTCAAAGAACTTTTTGCTTCATTGATCTTTTGTGTTGTTTCAATTCTAAAATTCATTGATTTTTGTTCTGATATTAATTATTTCTCTCTATCTACTGGTTTGTTCTCATTTCTCAAGGGCCTTGAGATGCATCATTAAGGTGTTAATTTGGGATCTTTCCAATTTTTTTTTTATATAGACACTGGTAGCTATAAATTTTTCTTTCAGAACCACCTTCCTTCATAGTATCCCAGAGGTTCTGGTATTATATCATTATTCTTGCTTGATTCTAAGAATTTTTAAATTTCTCCCCTAATTTCTTCTATCAGCCATTTATCATTCAAAAGTGCATTATTCAATCAAATTTATATCATTTATGTAGGTTATTTTAGAATTGATTTCTAGTTTATTCCATAATGATCATCTAAGATTGCAAGGAATTGTATCTTTTATTTTTGTATTTTCTAAGAGTTGCTTTGTGATCTAACATATGTCTATTTTGGAGAAGTTTCCATGAACAGCTGAGAAGAAAGTGAATTTGGCTGTTGTTGGATGAACTATTTTATAGATATCTATTAGGTACAGTTGATTTAAAATATTTTTATGTCTGGGGCTGGGATTGTGGCTCAGTGGTAGAGCCCTTACCTTGCATGTGGGAGGCACTGGGTTCTATCCTCAGCAGTGTATATAAATAAATGAATAAATAAAGGTCAATCAACAACTAAAAAAATTTTTAAAAATATTTTTATATCTGAAGAGTTTTTGTTAAGTTTATGTCTGAATAAACTATTAGTGTGAGAGGTGTGTTGAAATTATCCAGTATTGTACTGGAGTCTGAGTTGAGTAGTGTCCTTTTTTTGTAATTAAGTGCACCAACACTTGGGGAATAAATATTTACTATCATTATGTATTCTTTTTTAAATTTTTTTTTACTTGTTGATGGACCTTTATTTTATTCATTTATTTATATGTGGTACTGAGAATCGAACCCAGAGCCTCACACATGCAAGGCAAGTGCTCTACCACTGAGCCACAACCCCAGGCCTCATTATGTATTCTTATTGGATTTTTCCCTTTACCAATATGAACTGACCTTCTTAGTCTTTTCTAATCAATTTTGGCTTGAAGTCTGCTTTGTTGGATAAGAGAGGAGATACCCTCACTTGTTCAAGGGCTTAATTTGCATGGTATAACAATTTCCATTCTTTCACTTTCAGCCTGTGGCTGTATTTATCTGTAAGATGAGCCTCTAGCAATATATAGTTGGGTATTGGTTTTTAATACACTCTGCCAGCCCATGTCTTTTAATTGGAGAGTTGTAACCATTTACATTTAAGGTTATTACAGAGACATGTTTATTAATTCCTGCCATTTTGTTTTATTTCTTTTTTTTTTAAAGATTTGTCCTTTCTTTTATAGTTGTAGATAGACATAATACCTTTATTTTATTCATTTATTTTTATGTGGTGCTGAGGATCGAACCCAGTGTCTCACATGTACCAGGCAAGTGCTCTACCACTGAGCTACAACCACAGCCCCTACTTTGTCTTATTTCTAATGTTTGATTTGGTTTCTTATTTACTTGTCTACTTGAGATTTATCCATTTGTAATCTCTGGAGTTTGTTTTTTGTTTCTTCCATGTGTAGCATTTCTGTAAGTATCTTTTGTAGTGGCAGTTTAGTAGTCATGAATTCTTCTAGTTTCTGTTTATCTTGGAATGTTTTATTTTCTTGAATTCTGAAGAATAGCTTTGCTAGAAATATCAGTCTTGCTTGATAATTATTTTTTAAGGTATTAGAACACATCATTTTTTTAGATTTTGTGTTAACACATCATTTTTTAGATTTTCTGTTTTTTAGAGTTTGTGTTAAGAAATCAGAAGTAATTCTAATTGGTTTGGCTCTAAATATAACCTGACCTTTTTCCTTTGAGGCTTTAAAAATTCTATCCTTGTTCTGTATGTTAGGTATTTTAATTGTAAAGTGTTGTGGAGAGGTTCTCTTTTTTTTGTAATTTTGTCTATTTGCAGTTCTGAGTGTATCTTGTATCTAGATGTCCATCTCATTCCCTACACTTATAAATTTTTCTGTTATTATTTCCCTGAAGAGATTATCCATGCCATTAGCTTGCATCTCTCAACCCACTTCAATTAAAATGATTCTTAAATTAGGTCTCTTAATGTTGTCCCTGAGTCCTTGTATATTCTGCTCATGATTATTTGTTTTCTTTTCTTTAATGCTGTCTGAACGTTCAAGCTGGCACCTTTGTCTTCCAGCTCTGAGATTCTGTCCTCTACATAATCTACTTTATTAGGGAGACTTTCAACTGCACAGTTTAATTTATTATGCCTTTAATTTCCAAGATTTCTGTTCAGTTGTTTTTCAGTATCTCTATTTTCTTACTGACTTTCTCATTCATATTTTGTAATGACTTCCTTAATTCATTTAGTTATTTTTATGTGTCCTCTTGGAATTCATTGATAACTTTAATAGTCATTCCTTTGAGTTCTTTATCTGGTATTTCATCCACTTTAATATCTTTGGAGTCTGTTGTTGGTGAATTATGAACTTTAGGAGGTACTATATTATCTTTTTTTATTCATATTTCTCATATGCCTATGTTAGGATTTGTGCATCTGTTAGGATGGATTTCTCTTCTCTTACGTGTGGACCTTTTTAGGATACAGCCTTCTCTTTTTGTGAGATTTTCAATATATTTACAAGTGAGTTTTATAGTATAATTTCCCTGCTAGTTACTTGGTAATGGTTAGTGTATTTTGAAACAGTATATATCCTTATCTCAAAGTGTAAAGATCCTACTTTCCCTGTAGGTCTCACAAGAGTGGAGTCCTTCTTGTAGATCTGGCTACTATGTTATATATAGCAGGGTATGTGGGGTGTACCCTTTATGATTGCTCTTCTTTACTTCACAACTCTATATATTCTAAAGGGTATGGATGTGATCTAGATTGAGACCCCTTACAGGTGTGGTGTCCAGTCTTTTTATTAATTCTGTTTTGCTGTAGGAGTGGATGTCCATGAGTGAGACATAAGGTTCCCCTGTCCAGCCATTCCTACTAGGGGATTAGTCATTGGTTTGGGTTTTTTGTCTAACCTATTCATTGTGTTAACAAATCATTGAGGGGCTGGGGTTGTGGCTCAGTGTTGAAGTGCTTGCCTAGCATGTGTGAGGCACTGGGTTCGACTCTCAGCACCACATATAAATACATAAAATAAAGGTCCACCTACAACTAATAAAAATATTTTTTAAAAAAATTATTGAAGTTTGAGCATGGCTAGTTTGATCATGGAACAAGGTGCATTGTCTCTTGGCTGGGTTTAGTTCAGCTGCAGAAGCTCTATCCTGTGGACTTATAGCGTTCTAGTGGATTTCCAGCACCTCTTAGAAAAGGAGGAAACAAATGACAGCAACATCAGCAGTGAACAATACACAGCATTCAAATAAATACTGGGTGCCTACTGTTACATCTATAACATCAATTACCACAAAAACAGCAATGGTGGGGTCAGCAGTTGCCAACAGCAACAACAATGAATAGCTGTGAACTAGATCTGGTAATAAATAGTAGGTATCAACTATGCAATCCACAGTACTAATGACCACAACAACATGAATGGTGGGGGATTATATAAACCAAATAGTTTTAAAAGATGGTAAAAATACAGTTCATAAAGAGAAAAAGAAAATGTGATAGAAAGGTAAAAGAAAGTTTAGAATGTTTGAAATGTGAACAGAGAGGAATCAGAAGAGATGTAGCCAGTGATAGCTATAAAGAAGGAAGACAAAGAATAAATAAAAAGCTGGGCATGGTGGCACATGCCTGTAATCCCAGCACTTAGGGAGGCTGAGACAGGAGAATCATAAGTTCAAAGCCAGCCTCAGCAATGGCGAGGTGCTAAGCAACTCAGTGAGACCCTGTCTCTACATAAAACACAAAATAGGGCTGGGGATGTGGCTCGATGGTCAAGTGCCCTTAGTTCAATCCTGAGTACTCCCCCCAAAATAAATAAATAAATAAATAAATAGATCAAAATAGAGAAAGAGAAAACAAGAGAATTTGGCTATTTGAAGGGAGTAGAAAGGAGAGAAAAAGAAACAAAATAAAAATAAACAAAACTCTCTAGCCCTCAAAAGACAAAACAAAGGAAAATAACAAACATTAAAAATGATAAAAATGAAAAAAGAAACAAATATGTACATGCATATATGTCAATGAACCAATCAGCATAACAAGAACACCTCCCCACTGCCAAAAAAAAAAGAAAGAAAAAGAAAAGAAGGAAATAAAAATCTTAATGAAAAAGATGAAAGAATTGTCTCCACTGAGGTAGTCAAAACTGTCAACAAAGGTGGATGTTCACTGCCCATGCCAGACCGCCCTTCTTTTTGTTTTTGGGGTTTTTTTTTTTGGGGGGGGGTAGGGTGGGTCAGCTAAGCATCCTTTCAATAGAGCAAGGGATGGGACTTGTTAAACCGTTTCTCTTTTTGTGTTGCTCACCAAGCTGCCAACTGAACTGGCCTAGAACTAAAACAGGATGAAATAGCTCTCAGCTTCCCTTCTCACCAGTACAAGGTAGGACAGAATGAGAAATATTTTCTAATGGAGTTTTTTTCAGGACAGATCATGTCGATGAATTCCCAGGATGTAGCTGCCGCAGAGTTCTAAATGGGAAGTTCAGATGGCTGGGATTTAGCTCTATTCAGGACTTTGGGACTTTACTGGGTGGTATCTGCTCTGGAAATATTAGATCAATTACCCCTAGGGCTGGGCAAATACTGATCTCTGCTGGAAGCTGGATTTAGGCATCTCCTAAGAATTCTACTCATAGATTAGGGGAGCCAAACTTCCATAGGTCTCGCACATTCCACTGCCCACTAATGTAGCCTTCCTAGGCTCAGTCCCCAAGTATAATCCCTGTGTAATCACACATGCTATTCAGTTTCCTGCCCCTCTTCGGCTGTTCATGTGAGGTACCAGACTCAAAGGGAAAGTGAACTGCACTCTCTTTCATATCTCTGACTTGAATCCACCTGGGTACAGTCATCCTCTGTGTTTGTTTCAGTCATGTTCTGCTAGGTACACCCTAGGCCACACAGTGAGTGATTGCTGGAATAGTATGATAATATTTGCTATGATCTCTTGGGCTCCTGTGACAGCAAGCTGCATGTGGCCTCCTCAAGATGGCTCTTTCTTCAGCTATTTCCTTATCAGCTAGCTCCTTATCAGAGCACTTTCAAACACCAGCTTGCTGTGCAGCCTCTTGTTCAAATAAGTTCAGACCATTTTTCTATTGGTTTTTTTCATGCCAAATTTGTCCATCGTGTGTCTCTCTCATGGGTGTTGTCCCTCCCCTCTGTGGTGAACCAGCACCAATGCAGCCACCAGCACTGACTTGGTTCCAATGTACTCTTCTTGTCTCTTGTTCAATGCACCCAGATTTCTGGGTCTCTAAGACTTTCTGGCTGTCTGATATTGAATTTCAGTGAATTCCCTTTTTTACCCACCTCATTGAGGAGCAGGACTCACACTGCTTGAATCCTAGGCCATAGATGAACTGGAAATGCAGCTTTTCTCTAATCCATCATCTTGAATCTCCTTTATTAACTCATATATTAATGTAATTAATATTTTAATAAATAGTTGCCAGGTACTGAGCAACCACTCCATGTGGGAACATGGGCGATTCCCTTTGCTTCCTCAAGGAAGTGAATGACTCAGAGAGACTGAGCAACCAGCCCAGGGTCACAGAGCCAGGCAGCCACAGAAGAGACAGGATGCAAATATAGGCTGGTCTGAGGCCAGGACTTGAGGCCTGCAAGTCATTGGCATCATTCCAGTTGGCCTCCACAACCTCTAGACCACTGTCCCTCCCACAGCTGCAAAAGTACTACTGGTATCCTAAGGACTTAACTGCTTATTGCCTGCTGGAGCCAGATTGTTCTTGTTGCAATGATGGCAACAAGATGGATGGCAGAGGGTGCCATGGTGTCGAATTTGGTCTTGACCAGCCCTGACATTCCTGGCTAGGCCTGGGCACTGGTGGTGACCAGGCTTCTACTGACCAGCTGTGTAAAATCCAGAGTAGGTGTCATGGCTGTCCCCTCTGAGAAAGTCAGTGAAATACCTGTCCCTTTCTGTTATAGGTGGAACTGTATCTGCCCCTCTTAACCAAATATGTTGAAATCCTAGCATCTGGTCCTCTCTGACTATGACCTTATTTGAAAATAGGGTCTTTGTAGATGCATTCAAGTTCAGATAAGGTTATTTAATAGGCTCTAAACCAATATGTCTGCTGTCCACATGTGCACACATATGAAGACAGAGACACACCAGGAAAATGCCATGTGAATGCAGGCAGAAATTGAAGTGTTGTAGCTAAATGCCAAGTAATGTCAAGAACCCATGACCATCACCAGAAGCTAGAAAGAGGAAAGGAAAGATTCTGTGCAAAGACTTGGAGAGATCATGGCCAATACCTTGATCTCAGACTTATATTCTCCAGAGTTGTGAAAGAATGAATTTCTATTGTTTTAAGCCAACCAGTTTGTGGTATTTTGTTACAACAGACTCAGGAAATTAATACAAGCTCTGCAGCTGCCTGCACCAGGTGTCTTCCCTTTATCCGGACCTCTGACTTACTTCCCTCCCCAACCATCCTCAACCTGCAGTCCACAGCCATCCTCTGTTGCATGGCCCCCACTACCCTGGGGAGAAGCCATGCTACTTGTGCCTTCACAAATGCCAAAGGCTTCACAAATGCCTTTTCACAAATGCCCTTTTCCCTTTGCAAGCTGTCTTGGTCCATTTTATTTTGCTATAATGGAATAAATGAGATTAGATAATTTATAAAGGAAAAGGTTTATTTAGTTCATGATTCTAGAGGCCAGAAGTCCAAAATTGGGCAGTTGCATCTGGTGAGGACCACATGCTGCATCATAACATAGAAAAGAAAAGTCAGTTGGCACAAGTCGAGGAGGCAAAACATCAGGGGCAGCCTCTATGTTTTTTTGGTACTCAGGGTTGAATTCAGGGGTGCTCAACCACTGAGCCACATCTCAGCCCTATTTTGTGTTCTATGTAGAGACAGGGTCTCACTGAGTTGCTTAGTGCCTCACCATTGCTGAGGCTGGCTTTGAACTCGCGATTCTCCTGTCTCAGCCTCCCAAAGTGCTGGGATTACAGGCGTGAGCCACTGTGCCCAGCTTGGGGCAGCCTCCTTACAATAACCCACACCTACAAGAACTAACCAGGTCTCATAAAAGCATCATTAATCCATTCACAGGGGCAATATCCCTATAACCTAATCACACCTGAAAGGTCTCACCTTCTTTCAGCACTATTCTACTGGGGACCAAATTTCAACATGAGGTTTGGATGGAGGGGAAGCCATATTCAAACCATAGCACCGACCTAACATTGCTCTGTTTTCAAAATAAGTGCTGACATCCAGTCCCCAGGCTAATCTTGGGCCTCTGGGCTCCCACATCTGCCTGGACTTCCTCATCTTGGCTCAGCTCACCCAGGATGCCACTGTCAATTTACATATCTGCAAGCTGCTGGTAGTGGGATCCTTCAGGACAGGGACCAGGTCATATTGGTACAATTGGCCTCCAGAGGCTAGGCCAGTGTCAGGCACATGGTAGATTTTTAATAAGTGTTGAAAGAAAGAAGGAAGGGAGGGAGGGAAGAATGGAGGAAGAAAGAAAATAGGAAGGGAAGAATAAATGGAGGAAGAAAGGAAAGAAGAAAGGAAGAAGAGAGAGGGTAGGGAGAAAGGAAATAGACAAGGAAGGGCAAAGGGAGGTATTTCCACACTGAGGGGCTTCCAGAGCATACTTGTAACTGGTCAGAGTCTCATATCCCTGGAAAACGTAACATATTGGCCAGTGCACACATGTGCAGGAATGAGTTCATTGGATGAAAATCCATGGTTGCTGAGATGGGACACATGTCAGGCATTTTTGATGGGCAAGGATAAGAGGCAAGGAGCTTGGGTGATGCCTGCTCTAGAGAGTGGACAGGCCACAGGTAGGTCAGGAACCACCTGGGGTACCAGATCTATGTGCCTCTGTATTTCCTCTGGGTAAAGAAAACAGAAAAGGAGTGGTGGTCCTTCCAGCTTCCTTTGCCAATCCATCTTTGGTAAGCTCTTATTGACCACCTACTGTGCACAATGCATCCCAGTAGTTCCTGGGGTGGGAGTATATAGACCCTCAAGGAACCCAAGGGGCCACTGGTGACATGATCACAATAGCTAGACAGATGGAAAATGACAGTGGGGTGTGGGATTTCACTTCCCAGCAAATAAAACAAATGGGAAAAGATGTTGCATTTGAAACAGGCCTTGACGCAGGAGGGGTTTGGGATGCAGCATGTTGCAAGAAAGGGCTTTCCAGGGAGACCGAACAACATAAGAAAACAATAGGAAGGGAATGATGACAAGGCTCCCAGAGAGAAGAGCAGGAGAAATGGACTCAGGAAGGATTCAAAAGGGCCTTCAAGTCCAGGCTAAGGGAGTTTCTGTTTCTTCTGAAGGTAGCAAGGAACCATAGCGGGCTTTGGAGAAGAAGAGAGAGGTACTCAGAAGCCAGCTTCAAGAATTTGGGCCACCATTCCTTTGTGGAGTTGGTAGGTATGCTCAGTCCAGAGATTGGGGCTGGACATAGGCTCAGTGGTCCAAAAAGAATGCCAGATTTTTTTTAAATTATTTATTTATTTGATGTACATGCTTTAAAATGCTGAGAGTAATGCTGACCTTATGGATTTAGATGTAGATTCTCATGCAGGTGACCAAAGCACCCAAGATATGCTGCTGTACTTTAGGAGCCCACGGTCAGCTTAACCCATACATGAGTTCCCCCTGCCACACTGGGGAACAGAGTGCTAAAAAAAGAACAAATTGCTCTGAACCAGAAGAAATTTCACAGAAGAAATATATATCCCAGAAGAAACAGAAGAAACAAAAACTTGAAGCATAAGAATTCTGCACTAAATGAATGTACATAAAAGTAAAGAAAACAAAATGATGGGTTAGAAGTGCTAGGGGCATGGGGCTGGGATTGTAGCTCAGTGGTAGTGTTCTTGCCTTGCATGCAGGAGGCACTGGGTTCGATCCTCATCACCACATAAAAAAATAAATAAAATAAAGATATTGTGTCCATCTACAACTAAAAAAAAAAAGAAGAAGAAGAAGTGCTAGGGGCAAGGATACAAAGGTAAGAGCTGAGAACTTGGGACAGGGCAGGAGCAGAAGAAAGTCCCTGAATTTGTCCCTTATGGTTAATGCACAAGCCTATGTGTGTGTCAGGTGGTATGGAGGCCCTGTCCTACAAGATAGGCGGATCCTCCACTGTATGTTTGCTCTGTCTGATGCCAAGCACATGGGATATGGTGTCCTTAGTAAATGCCAGGTTCAGACAATCCTGTTGTCATTCAATTGCTGTAGGTCCTCGGGCCTGCTGCTTCTTCTTCTAGGCTCTGTTAGACAGGGAGGGATAGTCTGGGGCTCATAAAGATCATGAAATCTTTGATCTTGAACTTGACATGGAGCCCAACAAATGGTCCCTGCTCTGCCTGTATGCCTGTATCTTCTCAGTGTGCTGTTTCCCAGATGTAGCACCTGCTTTTCTCTGTCCAAGGCCATTCTCCAGTCTTCAGAGTTCAGCAGGCCAGAAGTGACATCCCCTGGGGGAAATTCTGAACCCAGGACTATCCAGAGTTGCAGCATCAATACCCCAGCTCCTTCAGCTTCCTCCTACCTCAAGTGGGGAAGTTCTGAGGGGCATATTCCATACTGTCTCCTAGAATCCCCCACTGGAACTGAGTTCTTTACTTCCTTGCTAACCCTCCCTGTACAGCCACCTCCCATTCTTTGTTTTACTTCCTCACTCCCCTACTTCTGTTTCCCACGATCACCTTGCCTTGGACCCTCTGTCTCAGGATCTGCCTCTTGGCTGCACGTACTAAGACAAGTTCCTACTGTGTGCCAGGCCCTAGAAACACAGCATGATCTCATGTGTGGTGGGGACAGTTGTAGTCATGAGTGAGTTATGCTATTCACATAGACCAGACACATTTGTGTCTTTCCACATCTTTCTACACTGTCAGAATTCATAGAATAACAAATTCGCAAGCCACATCACTTTGGTCAGCTTTAATTCACTGAAAAGACTCATGGTTCACTTGGTATCATGCCTGTGGTAATCACACGCTCTTTTATTCCATTCAATCTTAACTATTAATATCTACAGGATGCAAGTCACACATCACATTTTACACAATGATATGTAAATTACAGAAAGGCTAAGAAAGGGGCCTCAGGGTTTCCAGAGGCCACACTGAAAGCAAAGGCAGAGAGCAGATACAAATGCAAAAGAATCACTACAGGTAGTCGGATAAGATTAGGAACCAGAGAACTTGTTCAGGGTGCCAATCTATTCAGGGTGGAAGAGTTGTTGGGGGGGGGGCAGTGTCCAGATGGCAGTCACTATAGAGTTGGGAATTCATTGCTTGTCAATCTCTTGACAGAATCCACTGGATGGTCTGATGAGATGACAGGTCAGTGTGTGCCACCTTACCGCTCTCTTAAGTGTCTCCCCTTTTATGTGTTTCAGGTGAGGGGATTTTATCATTTGGTGGTCTGGTGTGTCTGATAAGCTTACAGACATTGTTTGGGTTTGATATGCCCATACATCCTTCTAATTTAATTCGATAAGTTCATAGGTCATCATTTTTATTAGCACAATTAATTTGTCAGTTTGTGCTTTATGATTATCCTGTGCAGTTTGAGGTTATTCTTTTTAATAAGCTGTAAATGCCCAACATCTGGTGGTTACCCATTTGCCTGGACAAGTTGCCAAGTCATTCTGTCTTAGCACTTGTACTTAAAATGGAGTAGTTCAGGGCAAACTACTGTTTTTTAAAATGAAATAACTCAGAGCTAGGCATTGCTGTTCTATATAGCATGGAATAATTCAAAGCAAGGCATAACCTGTTCTCTGCCTGTGAACAGAAGTCCTCCCCACCCACTCCCTCACTCCTTACCCCTTACCCTGGATCCCTAGGCCAGATGTGGCTCAACTCAAAGTTATACCTACATAGTCTGGGCCTGGAACGTCTCTTCCTCAACCCTGAAGCCACATGTCCCAAGAGCAGTTGCTCTGGACACAGGTGGTAAATGGAGCCTGGGACATGATGACGGTGACTTCCATTTTGTTTGTGGTGAGAGGTGGCCTTCCCCATCTCAAGGAGGCATCTGATGGGACCATAGGAGTAGAAGGTGAGGGACTGCGAGGCAGGGTAGATGACAGCCTCCATGTGGGCGCCAGTTTCAACATGACCACATCGATGCTGTGAGGCAAGCAACACTGTCATCACTTTACAAATGAGGTTTTGAACCCAGGCCAGTCTGAGTCCAGGGGCCAGTGTCTCAGTCATCCAGCAACGGATGGGCCCTGCCAGTCATCCCAAGGTAGGAACTGTAGGTCCAATAAAAAGAGGCAGGTCTTTTGGACAGAGATATTTGTAGGTGGAGCTGCCAGTTGGGCAAAAGGCAGGCAGGCTGGATGGAACCACAGAGTATGGGTGAACCCAGGAGCTTTGAGCTGGATCCCACCTCTGATGCCATAAGCAGCATGAATGGACAAGTGGGTGACCTGACCCCATCCCAGGAGAAGTCAGTGGCCCAGGTGAATGGGCAGAGGGAGTGGGAGAGAGTTCTACATCAGCTTTGGTTTCTCTTTCTGTCCCACAAGGGAAAGGACCCAAGGCCCTTGAAGTTCCTTGCAGCTCTGGGTCTCTTTCCAACCCTTATGATCTTGGTGGCCAGAGGCTACACCAGCCCTAGCCAATAGAGATATAATGCAAACCCAGTATAGTTAAATTATTACTACTTCAACAAGTAGTCAGTATAAAAATCATTATGAAGTTTTTTTTGTTTTTACTAAGTTTTTGGAATCTTGTATTTTATACTCATAGACCTCAACTCAGACTAGCCATGTTTTAAGCATATATAGCTACTATATTGGGCAACACAGGTGAGGGCTGCTGGCCCTATGGGGAGAGGCTGGCATGGCAGGTCAAATCCTCAGCTACAACCCAAGGGGAAGCATGAGCAAAGTGCACTTTCTTCTCTAGCCTGGGGGTAGTTCCTCAGAGTTTCTCAGGGTCTTTTCTTATGGGGCTCTAGGGATCATACACTTCCATGTGCATGGGAGACTCCAGTTCTGCCCTCAAAAGTTCAACGTTGAGACAGTGACATTTTGCCTAGCCAGGGATGAATCCTCTTACAAGACCACTGGGATCAGTGGTGCATGCCTGTAATCCCAGTGGCTCAGGAGGCTGAGGCAGGAGGATCACAAATTCAAAGTCAGCCTCAGGCCCTAAGTAACTCAGTGAGATTCTACCTCTAAATACAATATAAAAAAAGTCTGGGGATGTGGCTCAGTGGTTAAGCACCCCTAGGTTCAATCTCTGGTACCAAAAAACCAAAACAACAACAACAACAAAAATCCCACTGGGATCAAGAGCATATCAAAGAAATGCTCCTCTTGGCTGAGCAAATGACATCACCATTCCAGCCTCAGTTTCCTCACTTAGGGAATAGAAATGATAGTGGTTCATGTCAGGATTAGTTTAATGCTTAGCCCACAGCTAAACATTCCTTCATGATATTGAAGACAAAGGTTATCAGCTCATTTGAGGTGGGGGACCTGGAGAAGGTTCAGTTCCTCTTTAGAGGCCAAAGAGACAGATACTCAGAAATAGGGAAAGTGACTCAGACAAGGTCACACTGGAGAAGCTGGCTCTGTCTAGTGCTCTTTCACTTTCTAGATTCATCAGTGTTAAAGGCCAACTTGAGCTACAAGTTGGCAGTTAGCAACATCCATCCAAGAGCAGCACCTCAGCCCTCAGACCCTGTCTAGTGGATGCAGGGCCAGCTGAACTGCCCTGACCTACTCCTGGGGACTATCTGAGACAGATACTCTCCCAGGATGTGCCAAGTCTTTCCTAACTTGGGCCTGGATGATGGACTCTAACCCTGATTCATCATTTGCCTGCTGGCTCTGCCACTCACTGGCTGGGTGACATTTGGCAAATTGCTCAATCTCTATAGATTTGGACTTCTTGCAGGTTACTGTGCTACCTGACCTGGCCTGGTAGCTCCTTGAAGATAAAGATCAGGTCCCTAAAAAGGGCTGTTGCCTATCCCCACATCCCTGAGGGAAAAGTCAGTCTCACAGATCCTCTCCACCTTTAATCCACATGTAATCCTCTCTGAAACTTTGAGCAGCTGGCTTATTATTATCCCATTTTCCAGAGGGAGAAAAGGAATTGCCACAGCTTAACCCAGGCCCTGGCTCTCCTAGCCTTGGTGGGTCATCTTCACTCAGGGACCAGCAAAACCTACAGGCCTGAGGGTGACTAGCCAGCCCCCTGATAGCATCATAGGCCTGGACATCAAGGGGCTCTCCTCTCCATCTCCAAACAGGAACTGCTCAGGGACCAGTTCCGGAACTGTGAGCTGCTCCTGCACCAATCTGAACTGCAGACTCAGAAGGTGTGAACATCTGGACCCTCACAGCCTGCTGCCTGGTGCCCTCAAGGCAGCCCTGCAGCACCCATGCACCACCCCATATTCTGGACCCACACCCAGAATCTGCCTTCCAAAGCTCCTTGACTCCTGTGCTCTTAGTAGCACCAAGCATGGAATGAAGGTTCACAGAAGTCAGGGATCCACCCAAGGCCACAAAGCACATGGCTGAGCTAGAACTCATTCCTCTCCTGACTGTCCCCAGTGCCGAGCTCAACCCCTGGGCTAATTTGTCCTCTGCAGCCAAACTTGAAGGAGCTATCTCACCCCACCATACAGAGAAGGGAAATGAGACACAGTAATTTGCCCTATAGTGGACAGGTGAGGGAAGGCAGGCCCTGGGCCATTCTGGTCCTGGTGTTGCTTAGACTAGCCTTCTCTGCACCTCCCTCCTTGACACGGAATCTCTGAGCCAGGAAGAGCTACAGTAAGCCAATGCCCTAGGATTAAGCCTAGTCCTGTCTTGGCTGGGACGTGGGGATCCCAGACCCTCACAGCCACTCACCTCCTGACATTTCCTTGCTGTTGGGGAAGAGGGTGGAGAAAATCACAGCCATTTTTGATTTGGAGGGGCTGAGCCTGCAGCATTTGTGGAAGCCAAGATTGGAGTTTGCTCAGGAGGTGAGGTGACCCCTTCTGCCCTCCCCATCAGGGCTCCAGGTGGCCCAAACACCTAACTGGGCCTCTGCCTCTCCACTTGTTGATATGGGTGGTCTTTCTGTCTCCCATTGCTAGGTAAGTACCCACCCAAGCACTGGCAGCAATGTTTTCAAATCCACAGCCCCACACTGAGACTTGGCACCCCAAAGTCACCATCTGGTTCCCAGAAGGTCACAACAAAGCCTGTCCCAGACCTGCCATGGGTCCAGTGGATGCCTTTCCCTTTTTATACTCCCATCTCATTTCCAGCTAACCCACTGGTTCTTCCTCTCCCCAGGAGCTGCCCACCCCGCAGCTTCAAGCCTCTGATATTCCTTGTTTCTTTTTTCCTGGGAGTTAGTAGATGCTGGGGGCTCCAAGGAGGGAAGGAAGGCTGAGTAGAGGCCTAGGCCACGGGAGCAGCAGTTTCTCTTTTCCTTTCTTTTTGTTTCACTCAGGATAGCAATGAAACTAAATTTAAAAAAAAAAATTGTAATGGCTTAATTAATATTCTTACTACCTTTTTAAAGAAAAGGCCACAAAAACATTATATGAAATGAAAGCCAGGTGGACAAAAACCGATGGATGCTCCTCCACTTAAAACAATTCCACTTAATGATCTTTCAATTTTACCATGGTGTAAAAGCAATAGGCATTCAGTGGAAATTGTCCCTCAAGTTTTGAATTTGGATCTTTTCCTGGGCTGGTGATATGGGATAAGAGTACTCTCCTGATGCTGAGCCATGTGATCCACAGTTCCCAGTCAGTCCTACAATCACAAGGGGAAACAACCTATGCTCTGTGCTGCTAAGCCAGCCTGTCCTGTAGGTTAGGTGGATTCAATGCATTTTCCACTTAGGATATGTTCAACTTTCAATGGGTTTATTGGGATGTATCCCCATCGTACGTTGAGAAGCTTCTGTAGATGACATATCCAGAATAGTGTAAGCTGTAGAGACAGAAGGTCTACCCATGATTGCCCTGGACAGAGGGGAGGGGAATGGGGAGTGACTGCTTATTAGTACAGGGTTTCTTTTGAGGGGGTTGAAAGTGTTCTGGAACTAGATAGTGGTGATGTTCACACAACTTTGTGACTAAAAGCCACTGAATTGTACACTCAGAAAGGGTAAGATGTGATATAAAAAGATCTTAATTTTTAAAATCATGCCTTACAATTTTGAATATTATACAACAAGTCTGTCTCAGTCCTGAAGTTGAAATGTCTGAGCCATATGGGAGTGAAACTTCTAGAGTCCTGAATGGGAATTTTCTTGTCTGCAGTGGGTGGGAATCTACCTGTCAGGAATATGTACAAATGGCTTCAAGGGGATGACTAGGACCAGGACTTGACAAACTGGAAAGTGAGGCTTCTGCTCTGTGCCTGAGCATCCAGGAGCTCTATCTTAGATTGCTGGCAGTAGAGGACAACCAAGGGTGTGCCCTCTGGAGCCTTGAGGTGGGGCAGAGGCAGACATAGGGGACAGTCTTTGCATACATCTGTTACTTCTGTTTCTGACTTCACAGTTTCTCTCAGCACTCGAGGCAAATTACCCTGAGATTTTGAAACGTTTAATTATTGTGAGGCATAAGTGAATCAACCCATCTGGGGATCAGGGGATGTGGAGGTGATGGGTAGGCACCTGAGACCCCAGGAGAGCCAGTTGCCCCTACTTGCTACCCAAGGGAGCAGCTCTGTGCCTGTTTCAGCCCCCAGACTGTTTGCTGTGGCCTTCAACCTGATCGAGTCGTACATAAGTGAGGAGACATGCGGGAAGGTGGTGATTCTGGGAGGTGAACGACTCATCTGGGGCCTCCTCTACAGCCTGGAGCCTGAGCTGCATTCTGCCTTTCAGCAGACCTGATGGTACCCACATCTGAGACCAGGTTCTGGGACCCAATAGGTGTCAAGGACCTGTTGTGTTGTGGCAACTGCTACAGTGATATGCATACTAGTCAGAGGGAAGAGGGACCAGGAGGGTCTGGGAGAGTCATTTCCAGAGGCAGGATGAGTAGGAGGCCCTGATTTGAGGTTGGGAGATTTGGATTTAAGGGTTGGCTTTGCAAGTTACTAGCTGAAGTGGGATGCGTCACCTGCTGTGTCTTAGTCTATTTCCCCATCCATCCATAAAATGGGGAGAATAAGACCTAGGTTTTCCCAAATTATACAACTAATTCTATTTAGAAATATGGAAAATTCAGAAATGGATAAGGAAGGAGAATCTTGTCAGAATCTTGTCAAAGAATTACTGATAATACCTACTGTCTATTTCAAAGGAATACACTTAAAAATTAAAATGTGGGGGCTGGGATTGTGGCTCAGTGATAGAGCGCTTGCCTCGCATGCGTGAGGCACTGGGTTCGATCCTCAGCACCACATAAAAAAAAATAAATCAATAAAGATATTGTGTCTACCTACAACTAAAAAAAAAATATTTAATAAAAAAAAAATTAAAATGTGCTTTTCCACCTATTACCATTGTGTTATCACTTACAATGATAAACATTCTCCATTTTAGCAAAATTTTACATTTAGGTTGTGTTATTTTTACCATTAGGAACAAATCAATAGTGAATATCTGTATAGGCAGATTTTTGTACACATCCACAATTTTTTTCATTGTATAAAAAACAAGAAGAAATTTTTCTTCTTCCAAAGAAAAACATGCGATAGGATCTCTGATAAATTTAAGAATGTTGTGCTCCATGCATATCACAGAATTTAACTTCACCAACTGTATATGAATGTACTCATTTCTGTACAGTCTTGTCAACATTATGCATTAATAATTTAAGACTGGCCATATTTATTATTGTTTTATATTGGATTTCTTTTATGACTTATGATGTTGGACTTTTTCTTATGTTAATTGGCTATTTTAATTTCTTTTTTATTGCCTCCTGTGGTCTCATACCCCTTTTCTAGAAAAATATTTTCTTATTTATTTATAAATGCTCTTTACATATTAAGCATATTGATGAATCCTGGCATGTTTGTGGTACACATTTTCCCAGTTCATAGTTGTCCTATTATCTGATTTAACTTAGTGCTACGGTTTTATGTCAGATTTGGGGGATTTTTTCTTTGATTTTTTTCATCAATTTTATGCTTGAGCAGTCCATGCCTGTACCACGGTATGTTAGGTATTCACTTCTAGTTTCTTTTACTTTGTTCCTGAAATACCTTTGTTCTTTTAGGGTGAACAAACTTGACAGGAATTGACATAAGCTTGGCCTGTAGTTCTGAGGTTGCTAGAAACCTCTGGAAGCCAAAGTCAGGGGATGACTGTAAGGTGAAGTTCAGTCTGTAAGGATGGCAAAGTCTACGTCATGGTCTCCCTGTCCTTGACTCCAGGCTTCAGGAGTTGCTGGTCTGAGTTCCTGTCAAGATGACCAATAAGCCAAAACTTGGACAGGCAGGGCCTAGAGGGGCAGTGAGAACGGAGCAGCCCTGGGGCAGGAATTAGTCACAGGAGCACATGCTGAGTTCTAAGACTAGACCCAGAGATACTCAGCTTCCACCCCTGGGGACAGGATTGCTCTTGGGAATGGGGACCAGAAACACTACAAGGAGAAGGGAATAGATGAATATAGGTCAAAACTGGGCTTGCTCCCCTCTGCCCTCCCTGAGCCCCTTGGAGGCCCCCTCTTGCTCTCACACAGACAACTGGAAGCAGGAGCTGTCAAAGTTCATCAGCCCCGACCAGCTGCCTGTGGAGTTCTGGGGGACTATGACTGACCCCGATGGCAACCCCAAGTGCGTAACTAAGGTATGGGGTGCCCAGAGGATGGGGACAGAGGGGAGACTGCCATGGCCTAATGCCTGCTTACCCCCTTCACCCACAGATCAACTACAGGGGTGAGGTGCCCAAGAGCTACCACCTGTGCAAGCAGGTAAAGATGCAGTACGAAGCCGGGCGCGGTGGCACAAGCCTGTAATCTCAGCACTTAGGGAGGCTGAGACAGGAGAATCGTGAGTTCAAAGCCAGCCTCAGCAATGGCGAGGCCCTAAGCAACTCAGTGAGACCCTGTCTCTACATAAAACACAAAATAGGGCTGGGGATGTGGCTCAGTGGTCGAGTACCCCTGAGTTCAATCCCCAGTACCAAAAAAAAAAAAAAAAAAAGATGCAGTACGAGCACAGAGTGACTGTGGGCCGTGGCTCCTCCCAGCAGGTGGAGAATGAGATCCTGTTCCCAGGCTGTGTGCTCAGGTAGGGACAGCGACAGCTCCACACCTGGGTGCAGCTGGAAGAGGCCCCAGGGCTCAGGCAGGAGGTCATCAGTGGGGCTCTGTCTGTTGCAGGTGGCAATTTGCATTGGATGGTGGAGACATTGGCTTTGGAGTTTTTCTGAAGACCAAGATGGGGGAGTGGCAGAGGGCTGGGGAGATGACAGAGGTGCTGCCAAGCCAGCGCTACAATGCCCACCTGGTGCCTGAGAATGGTAGCCTCACCTGCCTCTAGGCTGGTGTCTGTGAGTGTTGGCAGGAAACAGCTCCACCTGGAGGTGGGGAGGCGGGAGGGTGCTTCAAAAGTCATCCAGGTCTTCCTACCAGGCCCCTGGCTCTGGTAGACACAGTGTGGGGCTGGCTGACTTTGGGCTGTCAGCTCTAGCAATGGTTCCCTGGCTGAGCACCCACACGTGTATTTATCACCATGGAGGGCAGGGTCCCGGATGGAGCATCCTGTCTGAATGCCTGTTGCTCAATGCAGATGTCTTAAGGTTCAACAACACCTACAGCCTGTTTCATTCTAAACACATCAGCTACACCATGGAAGTGCTGCTACTCCCAGACCAAACCTTCATGGAAAAGGTGGAGAAATTCTAGGCAAACCTTTCGATTCCACATCCTCCTCTTTGATCTCTGAATCCTCAGTGAGTTCACAGCTTTCCCTGGTCAGACTCCTGTCTAACCTCTCCAGAAATAGAGGTCCCACTCTAGCAGGTTGCAGCCTTGTTATCACAACTGGCCTGCTCCTCAAGAACTGTTGGGGTGGTGGTCTAATGGTGGCCAAGTGGCCACAACAAAGCAACACAGATACTCTATCCCTACTCCTACCTCCTATGACCTTGAACTCATCAAATACCCCAGGCCTTTTTCTAAGAACTGATACTGAGAAATGAGTTGCAATTCTAAAATATAGTATATTTAGAAAATTGGAGATACAGTGGGATGAAAAGATTGATAAATGATTTTCATTGAAAAACTAGTTTATGGACTGGAGGAATAGCTCAGTGGCACAGAGCTTGCCTGGAAGACACAATGCCCTGGATTCAATCCCTAACACACACACACACACAAAAGTTTAAGACTCAGTTCTAAGAAGAGAAGATGCTATACCAATGTAGACACCAGGGTTAGTCATGAGGTGTAAGGAAAGGGAAAAAACTTTATTACGGTTTCAATGGGGAAGAATGGGCCAGGTAGGGCAAGCAGGCTTATTATTTGGTAGTCTGAATACTTTTAGCACACTCTGGGGTACAGTCCTTAGTCATGTGGTACCTGATCCTGGGATAATGAGGGCAGGTGGACAGTGGCCCAGAGAGTGAGAGCCTAGGAAAAGAGGTGGTTGGAATGTGGGCTTATATCACTTGGTTTGTATTTGGAACGCCTGCTTGTGGACATGTTGTTTACTCTCTAGGAATTGGCTAACACTGGGAGGGATAGTCCTTTTAGGGTCAACAAAATCCCAGGTGTCAAAACATCAGAATACCAAACATGAAGGGCATGATTAACACGATTACCCATCAAGTGGTTGTATAATCACTGTTTTTAATGCAAATCTAACCTCACAGCTTTCCCATCTAGAAAGAACTTTGGAAGTCAATTCCATCTTTCATATATACTTTCACTCCCAGTGTTATAGCTTCTGAAAAATTTTCTACCCTCTGGGTCTCCATCTAAGCTTCTGATTGCAATTTTAGACCATGTCTAAATAGTAGCACTGAGTGTGAGGTCCCATAGTGCTACTAGGATACTATTGTCTTGCCATCAGGCCTGTTTGCATCTGATTGTGCTGTGCCATCAGCAGAGATTCTGACCAAGCATCACCCCCACCGCCACCACTGTGTGCACAATGTTGTCCCAGCTTGTCCTCAATGCAGTTGCCCAGTCATTTGTCAAAGTATTTCCCTAATTGGCCACTCTTCCAGAAATTCTGGCCCAAAATGGAAATGTGGCCCTTCAGTAGGCCTTATTCTCAGTGATTCCACGTTGGCTCACCATCCACTCCTACTTAACAATCTATTACAAATGTTTGACAACAAGTTTACTCAGTGGATTCTGAAATCTGATGGCTGGTTTCTTCATCTTCCATGATTCTGATAAGCTCATACTCACCCTATTCCCCAGTACAGATGGCACCAAGGAGCAGGGGACATACCTGAGGGCTACAACCCATTTGGTGAAGGGAGGGCACTGAGAGTCAAAGGTGAGGACAGAGGGGTCTCTCTGCCTCTGGCCCTTTGGCCCCATGATCTGCTCCATCCCCACAACTGCCACAGACTGAGGGCGAGTACTCACAACTGGTCCTGCCTACTTCCTCTTCCTCCCACTATCCCCCAACCAAAAGCCTCTACTCAGCCCTCACCAGCCCTCATCAGATATACAGGTGACCTATAATTTGAACCAGTGAGAGTCTCCCTTTTTAATTGTTCAATTTCATGAGCTTTGACAAGCACATACATACTACCACCATAAATGGCATGTTGAGCAGCTCTGTCACTCCCCAAATTCCTTCATGCTGCCCCTTTGGAGTCAAACTCTCCCCCACCCCACCTTGAGCAACCACTGATCTGTTCTCTATCTCTACAGTTCTGAATTTCCCAGAATGCAATATAAATGGGATAATTTGATATGTGGTTTCTTGGATGTGGATTCTACTCATCATGATGCTTATGAGATTTAAACACGCTGTTGTATACGTAAGTGATTGATTCCTTTTTGCTGAGTGGTATTTCATTATGTGGATGTATATGAATGTACGATGCTATTTATCCATTCTCCAGTTGAAGGCTAGTTGAGTTGTTTCCAATCTGGGGTGATTATTAGTAAAGCTGCTATAAGCATTCGTATTCAGGTGTTTTGCATGATTGAAAGTTTTCTCTGGGGTGGGATTCCCACTGGGCCATGTGAAATGGGTATGTTTAATGCCATAGGGAACCGCCAAGTTATTTTGCAGAGAGGTTGCACCATTTTGCATTCCCAGCAGCATGGGAACATTCCTGTTGCTTCACCTCCTTACCTTGGTACTCTCAGGTATTCTGATGGTAGCCATTCTAATAGGTACTTAGCTGTGTCTCCTTGTGGTTTTAATTTACATTTTTTCAATTTCTTCAGTGATGTTGAGTATATTTTCATGAACAGAGTATGGCAGATAAGACAGACTTGAGTTCAAGTGCTGTTTCTGGCATTTACTATGTGAACTTAGCAGGTGGCCAGGCACCCTCTGAGCCTCTGTCTCACTGGTAAATGGATGACATAATACTACCTGCCTCATAGCATGTTTGCTATAGGGATAAATGAGATTCCACAGGCCCCTTTGAGATATGAATTTTCTAACACCTAAAACCATCTCCCTCCAGGACCAGCTCTTTGAAAGGCAAACATTCAAGAGGTACTACCTATCTTGCTCCTACTTCCTATGGGAGGGTGAAGACCTAACGCTGGTGAGCACCTTGTTCCACTTTGTTCCACTACCACATGTCATAAAGATATAAGTAGTTTGTCCCTCCTCTGAGTAAGTGTTCATTGGCAAACCAAATGGCCTGGACACTTGGACTGAACACTCTTCTTTAGCCCATCCTGGCATTTAAAAATGTCTCCTGCCTTTTGTCTTGTTGAAGTTACATTGATCTCTCTTCCTGATTATAATACAGTCACATGCCACATGATGATGATTCAATCAACAATGAGCCATATATACCAGGTCCCATAAGACTCTATCACCTAGCGAAGTCACAACTGTCTTTGTTTGAGTACATTCAGATGTTTGCACAACAATCAAGTTGCCTAGTGACACATTTCTCTGAACATGTCCCTGTAGTAAAATGACACATAACTATAGTTATTACTTAATAAAGTCTGTCTTTATTATCTTTAGTGTATGGCTTTGTTTATCTTTTTTTTTTTTCTTTTTCTTTTTCTGGTACTGGAGATTGAACTCAGGGCACTTACCCACTTAGCCACATCCCTGGCCTTTTTTGTATTTTATTTAGAGACAGGGTCTCACTGAGTTGCTTAGGGCCTCTCTAAGTTGCTAAGGCTGGCTTTGAACTTGCGATCCTCCTGCTTCAGCCTCCAAAGCTGCTGGGATTATAGGCATGTGCCACTGTGCCCAGTCACTGAAGGTATTTGAAGTACTCAGAAGAATCAGCTGCAATGAATTTATAATTTACAGGAAAAGCACAATTTCCCTAGACTAGGCCCTGAATAATCCGTGGCCCTCAAAATTTCCTGAGTAAGTCTACCAACACAGATCTGGCACAGGACAGAAGTAAGGCACCGACCTCTCCCTGCCCACTGTTGGCTTCTCTGAAGTCCTCTCCCATACCCACCATGAATCTTTGCAGTTGTCTCCGGTTTTCTCTGCTCTGAACATTTGTTGTCCCGAGGTCATTACCCTGGGCCAATGGTTATCTTCCTGGCATAGGTGCAGTCACGTTGGTTTCTTCCTCTAAAACCTCCAATGGCTCCCCCCTACTGAGAAGGGATAACCCAAAGTCTCCAGTATGGTCTGAAGTTCCTTGATGACCTGACCTCAAACTTTTTGAGCAATGTGTCCTATAGCATCTCTTCTCTTTCTCACTTCTGTGACTTTGTTTTGTCACCTTTGTTTAGAATATCTTCCTATTTCCACTTGGAAGGCTCAGCTCTAATGCCACCTTCTCTAGGGGACGTTTAGGGATCCACTAGTTCCATGCTTTTGCTTAGACCACTACTAGAATAGTCTGTCTTCAGGGATCCAGGACAGATAATGGTTGAACCAGGACTTAGGTACTGATGGACAAGGTTTCAAACCTTGGCACAGTCCTGACTAGTTTCTGAAGCTCAGTCCTCATCTGAATGAAATGAACAATGATGAACAATGTACAATGATGAGCACAATATGTAGCCCATGCCTTCATGGGTCTGACAGTTAAGGGAAGGGGGTGGGGAGAGTGAAATAATCACAAGCTATGTTTAATGAGAATAACACCCTGAAAAAGAGAAGTAAAATTCTATATGAACAGTTAACTGGTGGATCAGAGTGAGGGGTCACTAAATGGCAGTGTGGAGGGAGCAGTTGAAGGAAGAGTATTCAAATCAGAAAGAAAACATGTGCAATGGCCCTGTGGTAGAAGGAAGCAGCGAGGAGATGTAGATAGCACCAAACACTCCTCGCCTGGTGCCACACCTGGGAAGGACTAAGGGCCTCCCAGGTTTTGTAGGGAAAGAAAGATAGAAATCCAAGCGTAGACCCAGGGACCCAGACACCCTAACCTGACCCTTTCCCATTGCTGGGTCTTTAGGGCAGTTGGGCAGTCTCCCCTTACTCACCCCTTTCCTTTTCCCAGCCTTGTGGCCATCTCCCTTTCTGAGGAATAGAGTGGATTTGGCTCTATCAGGCCCAATCTTTTCCTGGAGTCACCCTGTGTTGGTGAAGAAGGAGCACAGAAAAATTCTTCCCTCAGCATCCCTGGAGCCTGATCCCTACCTCCTAGGCAGGCTCAGGCCTATGGCCACCTGCCTAAGCATCTGCCAGGCAAACATTCCCTCCTCCAACCTTCTGGCCAGGACCATCCAAGCCAAGTCCTATGTATTTGGAGGGAAATCCAGTGGCATTTCTCCAGCCAAGTCATCTGCAGAGTGGGGCTGATGTAACCCTGATGTGGGGCAGAGCCAGTAGGGGCTTCTGCAAATCTTTCTCTCATTCTCTACAATACAGGTGTCATTTACTCCAAGGGATTTCCTTCACTTGGCAGGTCACAGGCTTTAGCTAGGACTGCCAGTAGGGCAGCTGTGGCCTATGAGAAATGCCAGGAATTTTAGGAACATCTGGAAGGTGGGAGGAAGAGGCACCATGGTTTGTTGGCCACAAGGCATGGGATGTGGATTATACCAGGACAGCAGCATCATTGAGGTCCAGCTTTTCTGCTTACAATTCAGGAGGGACCAAGGGCATAAATCACCTTTCAGAAGGAAAGAAAATAAGAACACACTATGGAAGAGGGGAGTCATATGGCTCCCTGATGCCCAGAGGTTAGAGCTAGTCTTCCATGCCCAGCAACATTTATGATTTAAGGAGGCATGGTGGGCTGCAGGCTATCTGTCTTGCACTGGAAAGACAGGGACTTAAGGGTGTCCTGGACCTTGGAATCCCATACACTTCCCTGGGCTCCAATTCTGGCCTTGCTACTTGGTAACCACAAAATCTGGGGAAGCTCTTTGAACTTCTGTTTCCTGATCCATAAATGAGGATAATAAGGAGTTGGGGTTGTGGCTCAGTGATAGAGTGCTTGCTTCACATGCATGAGGCACTGGGTTCGATCCTCAGCACCACATAAAAATAAATAAAATAAAGATATTGTGTCCATCTACAACTAAAAAAAATATTTTAAAAAATGGGGATAATAATAGTGCCTTCCTCTTGTAATGCCCAGACTCGAGACCACCAGAGACTACCAGGAGTCTGATTCTGATGTAATCACAAAAGGGTCTTTAATTCAAGCTTGAGCAGGGTCCGCCAACCCACACCAACACAGCGGGTTAGGAAGCGCGTCCCCAAGTCTAGGGGAGCAGGGATTTTTATGGATTACAATCGCAAGCAGGGGA
>PVHX01009888.1:0-73409 GCA_004024805.1 Geosciurus inauris | reverse complement strand
AAATCTGAGGGTAGTTTTGATTTGCATTTCTCTAATGGCTAGAGACGTTGAACATTTCTTCATATATATGTTTATTGATTGTATATCATCTTCTGAGAGGTTTCTATTCAGCTCCTTAGCCCATTTATTGATTGGATTATTTGTTTTTTTGGTGTTAAGTTTTTTGAGCTCTTTATATATCCTGGAGATCAGTGCTCTACCTGATGTGCGTGTGGCAAAAATTTGCTCCCAGAATGTAGGCTCTCTGTTCACTTCATTGATAGTTTCTCTTGCTGAGAAGAAGCTTTTTAGTCTAAGTCCATCCCATTTATTGATTCTTGCTTTTTTTTCTTGTGCTATAGGTGTCTTGTTAAGGAATGTGTGGGTGTTTTAAAGTCAGAAGTAAAACAAAAAATGTGTATTGGTATTGTAGTTTTGCATTCTTTATGGAGTGGGTGGAGTGGAAAGGGAAAGATTACTTAGGAAAGGAAATAATTTCAAAATAGGTTAGTTAATTCTAATTCCCAGGCCCTGACCTCTTTCAGGTCAAGATGTCTGTGATCTCTGTGGTCTTCATTGAATGTTCAGCTTCAGGGCATCGCATAATATACAGCCTAGCCAGCCATAACCTTTACATGTGAGAAGAGAGCCCGTAGAAAAATTTAACAGTAATCTTTACATGTTAGTAAGAGGGTACTGTTTCCAGAAAGCTAGAGAGAGTTTTCTCAGGATCCCTGTACGCATACCACCCTGCTAGTGTATTTTAGACATTTTTTTTAACCTATGATTTAATTTTGTCCTTTTGCTTTACAAATGAGTACACAGAGAGTCTGGTTCAGAATAGAGCAAACCTTGGCTTCTTGTTGGTGTGATGCTGATGGGCTGCCATTGGCCTGGCCTCTTGGCCTGCCATAGTCACCGGTGGCCGCCTGCCTCTCCCCTGTCCTTCCACTGCCTCCCCCAGACGTCCACCACAGCTCAGCTCCTGTGCTGCTGTATTGCACCATGTCTTTTGTTACTTTCTTACTTTTATTGTTCAAGAAGCTCCTTTTGGGATGGTGTTGAAGCCTACAGGGCAGAGGCAGGTCTGTGCTCCTTCCTGTGAGGGCACAGACCTGACGGAGGTGAGTGACAGCCTAGACTCTGCAGCCAGACTGCTTACCTGCTCCAGTGCCACCTTCCTAGCACAGTGATCCTGGGAAGGCTCCATCACCTCCCTGTGCCCAGTTTCCTCCTCTGTGAAAGCGTCAGATGTTATTCTGAGTGCTGCTTCTGTTAACACAGTTGGTCCTCACAGTAGCTCTGCTGGGTAGTTATTCTAATGTATCAGGCCTCACTTCGTAGTGTATGATTATGCTAAGGATTGAAATGGAGTGAAGGCAGGCCCATGTTTCAAGTGCATTGAAAAGACTGAAGTTTCTCTTTTAAAAAATGTCGCTTTCATACAGTCACTAGTGAGTTTTTATAAAATGCAGAGCACATGATTGTGGTAAAGCTAGGCTTTCTGAAGAGCCAGTCAGAATGTCTCAGTTGGTACCCTCAGGAACACCGTTTACCTGGGAGACTGTAGCAAAATGGTGGTGTGCTACAGGAGCCTCCTGCTGTCTTTCTGGCAGTGCTGATGTTTTCTGGGTTTTTGTTTTTGGGGTTTTTTAAAATATTTTTTAGTTATAGATGGACACAATACTTCATTTTTATTTATTATTTGTATATGGTGCTGAGGATCGAACCCAGTGCCTCACCCGTGCTAGGCGAGCACTCTACTGCTGAGCCACGATCCCAGCCCTTATGTGTGTCTTGAGGGGAAGAAATGTTCATTTAAACCAAGATCTTACTTTTCTGTGGTTTGCTTACGTTTGGCCTGTGGTGCTTGCCTTCAGAACCTCTCTTCCTCTCCTTAGCTTCCCACCTCTCTAGGGCTGTGATTTCATTTGTATGTGTGGGAAGGTTGAGTTTGACTGAGGTGCTTGCAGTTTGCCTTTGAAATATGTTCATTTCTTTAGTTTCCTCCTGGTGGCTCCTGCTTTTCGTTTTTCAGTTGTTTTATGCTGTGTTCCTTAGTGGTTGTATACTTCAGTCCTGTGAGATGCCATGAACACTTTTAGAGAAAGTTTTCAAGTAGTGTGTAAAATTCTCAGTGACAGTGGCAACAACAAGAAAGGGATCTTCCCAGGGAGGAATGCTGGATCTGTGGGTGGAGATGGTTCAGGCCATTCATGACTTAGGCCTGGCTGTTGATCATGGTACCCCTTCACCGCACGAGTTTATATTATCTGAAGTTAAATTGATTAAAAATATAAAAATTAAAAATCGAGATTCACTTCCTCGGTTTTTCTCACCACATTTCCACTGCCCAGTGTGCCCTGTGGCTGTGGGAGTGTTGGGCAGCTCGGGTGTTTCCACTCCACATGAACTTTATTTGACCCAGAGAAATTAACTGTTGGGTATTTTTCTAGGGTTTGCCAGAATAATGTTGTGCTGTCCTCAGCCAATAAGGACAGCCTGAGGCAAACATGTTTTCATTTTCAGTGGGAGCTTGCCCATTGGTGTCTCTATGAAGTGTCTAGGCCCCCAGAACAAGATGTGTTGCTCTTGGTCCAGTTTGAACCTGGACCTCAGCATTTGGAGAGTCCAGGTTCTCAGCAGCTGTCCGCTGAAGCCACCTGCCTCCAGGTGCTTCTCCATATGTCACCAGTCGTAGCTTGAGTTATATTTATTTCCCAAAGCTATAAAAGTGGCCTATAACCAATAGTAAAGGCTTGTCAATAGCATGTGTTTCTGGATCATTTCAGGACTACTCTTGTCCCATTCTTCTGTTTTTGGTTCCGTGTCTTCTTGTTTCATTCAGGTCAGGAACAGTGATCCCAGTAAGAGCGGCAGTGCTGCTTAGTGGGTCAGTTTCATGTTGAAGTGAGTTTCCTCTTGGAAACGCCAGTGTGGTTCCACGGGGACTTCTGCCTGCCTCAGGGCCTGAAGTCGGTGTCGCCTCTCTAAGCACGTGACCACGAGTGGGTCTGTGGAGGGCTCGAATTTGTTGGCAAACAGAGAAGGCGACTTAATGATCCACGGCAAGTCTCCTAGTCCGAATACACAGGTGTCTTGGACATAGTGGCCTGCAAGAAGAAACGCTACACTGAGCGCCCTTGTCTCCCCACAGTTCACATTCACACAGAAAAGAGGCACAGGCTGCTGCTTGTGGCATCTGCTCCTTCATAAGAGTTCAGACCAAATAGCATTTCCATGATTACTTAAGCAGAGGCGTTCATGTTGAATTCTGAATTTAAGGTGAAGAAGGAGCATTTTCATTCTTTTTGTTTGTGATTTCTAAAATGTTTGACACTTGCCGGTTGCTGTAGGTGAATACCATGGAGTTTTAACTAGTCATGGCACAGGGAGTTGAAGTAGCACTCATTTGCCTTGTGAAATCTAATTTCTGATAGGTGTTTTTTTTGTTGTTTGTTTGTAACAAGTATAATGTTGCTTTTTGGTGGTGGTGGTGGTGTGGTTTGGGGATTTTTTTTTTCCTTTTTTTTTTGGTGGCCTGGGGATTAGACCTTCAGTGAGCTATACTACATTACACCCCCTGCCCCTTTTATTTTATTTTGAGTTAGGGTATCAAAATAACAGTTGCCCAGGCTGACCTTGAACTTGGGATTCTCCTGCCTCAGCCTCCCACGTTGCTGGAATTACAGGTGTGCATCACTTTGTCCTATAGGTTCTGATTCCATGAACTTCTCAGTCTTTCCCTAGGTCGTGGATAGTTCTTCAGGAATGTGTTGGTTTTAATAAGTCATCACTCTGTCTTTTGTTGGTTTTGCAGAGTGAACATGTCATATACGTAATTAAAAGGGAAATTACATTTGGAACCGGTGTTGATTGGATCCCTTTGAGACAAACCCTGTGGCATTTCTAGTGCCTCACACTGTTTGGTGCCTTCTGCTCTCTTGATCCTCATCACCACACTGAAGTTTTCCATTTGCACCTTCAGTTTGCAAGTGCGAGGTGAGGTCTCAGCTCTGGGGCAGAGAACTGTCCATTTGGAGACCCTGTCCTCTCACTGTTGAGCTCCCTCTTTTGCCCTCCCAATATCAGCCCAGGAAATAGTGTTTTAAAAGGGAGGGGATACTGCACACTGAAAAGTATAATGTTGTTTATAAGACTGAAAAAAATCAGAAGGAACTCTGCTCCTCCTGAGCAGGTTCTATGTAAAAGCTTAGAACTGGCACTTGCTAGACATGGCATTGGTGGCAGCTATTTAATGATTAAATTGTTTTTAAGTGATGGACTTTTTTTTTTTTTTTTTTTGGTGGTTGTGGTACTGGGAACAGGCCCCAGGGGTGCTTTATTCCTGAGCTACATCCTCAGCCTTTTAAAAAAAATACTCAAGACAGGGTTTCACTAAGTTTCCCAGGCTGGCCTTGAGCTTGCAATCTTCCTGAGTCATTGGAATGACAGGTGTGTGCCACCATGCCTGGATGACTGGTAAATATTCTTGGTACAAAGCGATGGAATCTCAATAGAGTAGTATCGAAGTAGTTAAAAATTCTAAATCGAAAGATAAGCAGTGTGAAAAACAGGACATAAGTGAGCAATGAATCAGCTACCCCTTGATTCTGACTTCATAACTGTTGTTTAGATGCGTATGGGTTTGAACTAGAAGGAAACACAAAGAATGAGCATTTTCAAGGTCCTGCTAATGCTGTTTGGGTAATTAAAAACAAAGGCGCTCTTGGCTCCTGGCTGTCGTGAGGTAGTGACATCCTGTGGCAGGGTTAGGTGTGAGCTGGCCACTGTTGTTGCCGTGGGCAGTTACACCTTGTGTGAGACCCAGCTCTGCCCTTTTGTGCTTTGGAGTGTGGCTTTAGGACTGGCTAAACCTGGGGTTGGATACTAACTTCTACCTGAGGGTACTTGTGAGGAAGAGTGCAGGTCTGGAGCCAGGGCTCTGGAAGGTTCACCACTGTCCCTACCACCAGTGCTTGGCCTGAGTCGGTGCTGACTCTAAATGCTGCCCACACGTGGCTGTGTGACTACTGTTCAGTGAGAACAGTTTGCACCCTGAAACCAGTGATGGTAAGAACTTTCTGAACTGTTTGCAGTTAGGGTAATGCTCTTGTTGAAATATTCAGGTTGCCACTCTATGAATCCTGAGTCATTACTGTGTTATTAGTAGCCACAACCCTTCTTAAATCACCTGCACACCATTTTCAGGGAGCATCTAAGCCCCTGCTTTTCTAAGCATGTAAGTACTGATCCTGGCCACCCTTGTGGTAATGGCAGGAGCATCTGCTTCCTCATGAAAGGAGGGCTGTTTGTCAACCTGCTGTTGGGCTGTTGGCTTCTTACCCTGTGCAGAGCTCCCCAGTTGAGTCATGTCTACCCATTAAAGACACTTCATGGAACCTTTACCCCAGGGCTGGGGTGTGGCT
Source organism: Geosciurus inauris (assembly GCA_004024805.1). NCBI lineage: Eukaryota > Metazoa > Chordata > Mammalia > Rodentia > Sciuridae > Geosciurus > Geosciurus inauris. The sequence continues at coordinate 68,001 of PVHX01009888.1, read as the reverse complement.
CAGTGGTAGCACACTTGCCCAGTGTGCATAAATTCATCCTCAGCCCCACCAACAAAGCAAAAAGGAAAACATCATCCCAGCTCTTCTGACTGCTGCCCGTCAGGAGGGTGGAGGTGCATGAGGCCCCCAAGAATTGCTTGTCTTTGGACTGTTCTGCCATTGATGTTTACATTTTCATTTAACTATAGCCCGTTTATTCTGGGTCAGCCTTTTTAATAGCTAGAAAACTAACTCAACCTGGTTTATTTTGCTTGTCTATTCAAACCCAGGGGCCATACCCAAATGCACTATTAGAACAGGTTGTCTCATTTCTGCAGTAGTTCCCTTTTGGTTTCCTTCTAGGAAACTGCTTGTGGATAAACAGCAGGGCCCAGGTGTCTTTGCAGAGGGGATGCTGAGCCACAGCCATCGTCGCATAGCTTTGCTTGGACTTCTGCGTTCTCCGCCCACCACTGGTCGCAGCCCCACGTAAAGGCTGCGCACCCGCTGCTCGCTGTCCTCTCATGGGCTCTCACAGCACTGGCGTCTCTGCTGAGCTCCTGCACACTCAACTGTGAGCTGTCTGTCAGCATCTCGTTCTCCCTCAGACTGCTCACCCCCCGAGCAGCCATCTTGGGGGTGGGAGAGAGGTCCTGAAGAGCTCCAGGAGCCAGGTTTCAGTGTCTCTCTAGGCATCCTCAGCCTGGCCTGCCAGTCCCTTCCAGACCTTTCACATATGAGGGGCACATGCTCCCTATCAAAAACCCTACTTTGGGGTATCTATCCACCCCCTCCCGTGACTAAAACGTCTGGGACACCAAAGAGGTAGAAGGAATCAATTGGAAAAAACTCCTTTGAATTACTTAAACATGTAATAATCTCTTTTCCTTATTTCTTTTAGAGAACACGCAAGTAAGACAAATGTGAGGCCCGTTGCTCTAGAGAGAGCGAAGCAAACTGTCTGTGAAGGGCCACAGAGGACATGTTTTTGGCTTTGTGGGTACCATAGTCTGTGTCCAGACCACTCAGTCCTGCCCTTCACTGTCAGAAACAATGTACTGTTGGGCGTGGTGGTGCATACCTGTAATCCCAGTGGCTTGGGAGGCTGAGGCAGGAGGATTGCAAGTTTATAAGTAGCAGGCAGTCACAGGCAGCAGCAGTTGGCTCTCCCCACTGTCAGCATGCTCCTGCATCATTCCGTTTTAAATTCTAATAGGGAACGCAGGGCTTGTTTTTAATTAGTGTTTGAGTTTGAATGCTAAAAGCACATAGAAAAATTCAGCTAGCACTGCCTAAGTTATAGCCCTGCTGTGTTCACCTTGTGAAAGTTTATCCCCCTGTGTGTTTACCAATTGTACCTTTCCGGTGTGGATCTTATGTTAAGTTAAAAACTGTACAGATTGACAGCCACGCAGTCAGGCCTGGTCAAGGCTGGTCGCAGTGCTCCCCGACCACGGGTGAGGCAGCAGCTGTGTGATTTGTGTACAGTTGAAGATGTCCTGTTAGCTTGCTGGTGTGTGCTCTTACCTCTGCATCCATCGTGGACACGTCCTTCCTCTGTTCTCTTCTTCATGGCTCGAACGTTCCCTTCCCAGCCAGCATCTGGCATAGCACCTGGAGCATCTAAGGAGACAGAACCAGCATACAGTGTGGACCCAGCTTCCTGAACTTTTAGTGCAAGTTCTTCTGCGAGGTCATTGCTGTTCCCTCTAGATCAGGCAGTCAGTGAGAAGGACAGAGGGGCAATCTGTCCATCCTTGGCTAAGGTGCCTCACTGGTTATGTCCTACCAGAGGGCAGGTGGTGTACCACTCTGGCAGTGGTGTGAGGCCTGACCAGGGGCTGGGGTCTGCATCTGTGTACACGGTGTTGGCTTTCAACCCTTTCCCTCCGCTGTAACTCACTCATGTGTGTTGGATGCTCTTTGTGGTCGTGGGGGTTCTTGGATTGTGTTTGCTCTGGAACAGCCCTCTTGGGTGATTTGAAATTGGGACTTGAAGCAGGTATGAGATTTTAAAAGAGGCCTAGCCAGTCTCTGCCGGGTCCTTTACACAGGGTTCTGGACTGATGAACTTAGCTTTTTAAGCCTGAAGCCATGCTTCCTAAAGGAGCCAATTGGCCTTTTACAAAGCGGAAATACTTAAGTTAATTTACAAGAGGGTGTTAGGTTTCCCTCTGCCTTGGAGAACCTATTTAAAGTATTAGATTTGCCACAAAAACATCACCAGCTTTAATATTTTCCATTCTTTATTGTATGTGTGTGTAGTGCTGGAGATTGAACCCAGGACCTTGTGCATGCGAGGCAAGTGTTCTGTCAACTGAGCTATATCCCCAGCCCCTAATGTCTGCCGTTCTTAATGGCCCTTTGCACACCGTTTGACCCTAATAACCCTCCAGTAATGGTTTATTAAGTGAAGGAAGAAATGAAGAACTTTCCAAAAAGTTATGCTCAGCATTTTCAAAAGGCTCTGGCTGAGGTGAAGCGCAATGCCAGTCTCCTTTCTACAGAGGGATCAAATGCAGCTATATTTGCTTGGGAACCTGGCTCTCTTGGCTAATTTCAGACTCCTAAAACCAAAGACCTTCTGGATTCCTTAAGCAGGCGTTTACAAACCACAGGAAGACAGCTAAATAGAAAACATCTTCAATTAAGAATGAAACTCCTACAGTTGCTCCTGACCTGAGCAGACATCTGTATGGTTGGATGGCGCTTACCTTTTAGTCGGTTTAAGGTCACCCAGTAATGCTGCTCTGGGCTGTAGATGTCTTTGGACCACTGAAGCATGTCTTTTGCTCGGATATCTGTCAGTATGAACTCCACAAACTTCCTTGTGAGTACATAGTAAGCACTTCCAAAATAAATTGTTAGGTTATGAGGTGGCTCATGTTTGAATCTTTTATTTGGAGATACGTAGACATTTCCTTCAGGACTGGGCTCAGGGTGACTTTGACTGGCCTTGGATTTAGTGTTTGGTGGATGGATTACTCCAGGAGTAATATTTTTATCATCCCATTTGCTTCTGAGGTAGTGAATGATTTCTTTGTTGGTTTTGATTGGAAAATCCTGTCCACACAAATTAATGACATAGTTCCATTGAAATTTGGAGTGGACTAGATCTTTCATACAATTAATATCTGCCTGTAGTCTTGTAAGGCCAGCATGAACCCCCTTCTGTCTCTTTGAAATAAAGATGTTTTCAAAACAGCCAACCAGGTTTTGCACCATGGTCTTATACTTCTTTGGGGCCTTTGCATCAACATGAATACAGTAAACATTTTGAGGTACATAAATGGCTCTGAGAAGCTGCACAAACATGGCCAGCTCCTTGTGAATGGTTATAATATATGCCAAAGAGAAATTACCTTCTTCTGCAGACAGGGGCCTGGTTATGAAGTGCAACCCCTGGGAAATCCTGGAACAGTTTCCTGGTGTATGTAAATAAGCAAATATTCCAGTTGTTTGAGGGTTTTTACAGAATTTTGCAATTTGGGGAGCTGCCTTTTTCCCTTGAAATAAAGCTGAACATAGTTCATCTGGATAGAAGCCGCATTCCACTGCTCCTGGAGAGGTAGAGGAGGGTGGCTCCTCTGATTCCTCAAGAGCTGGGTTCCTTAAGTAAAAGAAAATGAAGATGCAGATTGCTACACACATGAGGATTCCGGGCTTTGTGGCTCGAAGTTGGCTCATGTTTTAAGGTCCAAGCGCATTCTGATTGCTGCAGTTTGAAATTTTTTCCTTTAAATTTCCTAAAAGAGCAACAGGTAGAATTTAGAGTGTTTAACTTTTTTCCAACTTTATCAGAACTTACTAAAACTACATGTATTTAAAGTTTACGGTTTCACCAGTATTTTGTCTGTGTCCAGGTCTCACTGTGTTGCCCTGACTGGGCTCCAGGTCCTGCCTCAGGCCACCCTCCTGCTCAGCTTTCGAGGAGCGGGGCTGCAGCCGCACACCACCAGCCAACTAGGATAGGGCCCGTGTTTCTGAATGCCCGAGGAACCATTGCCACAGTCAAGATAACAAGTGTTCTCCTCACCCCTGAATGTCAATCCTCCCTCCTGCCGTCCCCATCTCTGAGCAGTCACCGGCAGGCTTTCTGTCACTCTGGATTCATTTGCATATATACAGTATTATGTAAATGAAATCATAGCATGTACTTTCTCTGCCTGGCGTTTTTCACTTGTGATAATACTGCTGAGAATCATCGTTGTCATTGTGTTTGTCCCTGTTCATTCTTATTACTGAATAGCGTTCTGTAGCGTTCCGTCTTGGTGCATTCCTCTGCTGATGGACTTTTGAGTCGTTGCCAGTTTGTATTTCAGAAGTGCTATCAGCACTGCGTGCCAGCCTGTGTGGGCAGGTGTTTTCGTTTTCTTGGCTAAACAGCAGATCATGCTGTAGCTGGTTCACCCGTCCCTGTGTTCGCCCCTTAAAATACCGCCAGGCTGTTTTCCCGAGTGGCTGAAGCAGCAGTGTGTGCAAGTGCGCTTGCTGTGCGTCCTGTCAGCACTGGCTGAGATCAGATGTTTTAGCTGTAGCTGTTAATAAGCACAAGGTGGTAGATCCCCGGGGTTCGACTCTGCATCTCCCTGCTGACTGGAGATGTCGAACATATTTTCCAGTGTTTTTCCCCATTTATTTATACCATTATTGTGTATTATGTTGAAACTACATCTTTTCAGTAAAGCAAATGACAAAGTAAGAGAAATTTTGTGATGATAAACCTACACCTTTTGAATTAGTTTATAAAATGTTTTAAAGAAATACTTTAGTGATTAAATACAAAATATCTTTATCTAGTGAAGTTATTTAATGATGATGTAGTTACCTATCTTGAGGTGTATGTAGGTACATTAATAGGTATAACCATAGCAAAAAGTAATCAAAAATCTTTTTTTTTTTAAATCTTTTAATTAGTTAATTATTAGTGCTACCATTCTTTAGAATTTAGGGAAGAAAATTTGTCAGCTAAAATGGCTTATGAGTCATGTCTCTCTGTTCCATAAAAAGCCCCGTCTTATTCCTGTGTCCTGTTCTTCAGAATCCTCCGTACTTTGGATGGGAGTTCTGTCCCGGAGTAGATAGGATGCCTTGCCTGCCCTTGTCATCATTACACGTGCTGTTCAGATTGACCAGACAGCATTTTGAGTTGTCCTTGAGTTCCTAATTGTGAGGCACTGAAAGCCACGAATGTATGTTGACTCTGGATTTTTAAAATATTTTATATTTATTTTCATTGTACCGCTTATTTGTACCCAGCACACTTGAAAAGTAAAAAGATGCCCCTGCCCAGATATACCAGGTCACGATGTTTGGTGGTGGTTCAGCCAATGTTGATTGCCCCAGTGTCAAATCTCGTAGGCTACCTTTAAAGACATTTTATAAATTATACAGTATTGCCCTTCATAAACATAAAACTCTATACATTTTATGTCTGGTCTCTAAAATACACAAAGCTTATGTAATAAAACTAGAAATAGAATAGAAAGAAGACACTTTCTTAAGATGAAAGCAAAGCTTTTTGTAGTACTAGAAACTTTGAGCACAGGTAAGCCGTAGGCTGTAGTTTGTCACATCTCTTCCTGTGTCGGAGCTGTAGTGTGAGGAGGAGGGGTGGGGTTGTGCCTCTGGCTTTGGTTTTGTCCCTGTCGCAGAAGTCAGCCCCTCCGTGCGGACACATTGTCCCCATGTAGCCCTCACTCGTGTAACCCTGGCCGGCCACAGGTGGCATAGCCCAGGAGATTGGGTATTTTCAGTACTTTAGGTAATTAAATGAAGACAGGCCTCAGGGGTAGCCCGTTGTCCTTCAGGGTGGAACCAGGGCTGAGTGGTTTTCCTCCCTGTATAGATACAGGTGGGAGAAGGGGAGCTGGCGGAGTGGTGACTTGTCACCTTTCCTCCTCATTCTGACAGTGCAGCTTTTTACAGCTCCCTGCTTAACTCTGGCTCTGGTTCACTTTGAAATTTAGAATAGATGCCTACTGAGATGCCACCAGCAGCTTATCTTCCTGTCGTTACTTCAGCGAAGGCTTTGTAAGGCAGTCAGGTCAGGTCTTGCAGTGAGGTCTGTGGAGGTCACACTGCTGGTGAACATAAATCGTTCTTGCTCTCACTTTAACATGACAGCCAAGGGATAATGTGGAGATTCCAGGGTTACTTTTTGGGGCCAGGCAATTTTCCCTTTCACAGTAGTGGTGACTTCGTTCTGTTTTGTGAACATCTCCTGGCTATTCTCAGTTGTTGTTTCCTCTGTTGTAAAGTCAGCTTTTTTATCCGTAATGAAAATGTATTTATTACATCAATGACTTTCTATCACTAAATTAATTTCCAAGAGAAGTAGGTAGTATCTTCCAAGTGTAAGGAGTATGTAATCTTAAAGAAGTACAGTCTTACTGATTTTTTTGAATCATTTTTTTTTAAATATTTTTTTTTAGTTGTTGATGGATCTTTATTTTATTCATTTATTATTTATATGTGGTGCTGAGGATCGAACCCAGGGCCTCACGCATGCTAGGCAAGCGCTCTACCACTGAGCTACAGCCCCAGCCCTTGAATCATTTTTTTCTACACAAAATTTTGAATATTTATTTCCTTAAAAAGAAAAATAAATGTCTTTCTTTAGAAAGAATGGACACACATTTTCCATGTGTGTATGGAATTGACATTCAGGTTCTTTGTCCGGCCTGGGCATTTTTACCACTCCATGTCCTGTTCCTGGGCTTTACCAGATCCCAAATGGATTCTAAATTTTGGGGTGTACAAGATCACTTTGAAGCTTTGCCATGTGCTGCCTGTCCTTAGGTCGTCTGCCTTACTCCATGTGTCTTTTGGTACCTCGTAGCTGCAGCCTTTGCACAGCAGCGTTGTTACAATATTATAACAGAGATAGAATTAAATAGCTTCCAGACAGCGAATAAGGAAGATTGCATAGTACACTGAAGCCACGTGACAGTCAGAAAACACTGTCGAATGCCCTGATGAGACAGTGATCAAAGCTGTGGCCATGGGGATAAGGGTGGACTGTGACTGTCCCCCTTTTATACAGTGCCGGATCCTGGTCGGTTACAGGAATGACCACGTTACAGTGGCTGTTGTCTCGCACCTTGTGTTTTTGTCTAAGCACAACATGCTTCCCAGGAGTCATTTCAGAGCGCGTTACTGGCCGTGCCAGAGCCCGCGCTGGCTCTTCTCCCTGTTGTTCTGAGCCCTCCTCCCACTCGCAGCCTCAGGAGTGGGCTTGGTGCCCTGAGCCCCAGGACCGCTGTTTAGAGCAGGCATTTTGAATTTGTGGAGATGAAGTTTGTCTTGAAGACTGTTAAGGGGGTTGGCACTACTCTTCGTAAGCACCCACGTTTCTGCTGAATTTTTTGAACTTTTTCTTTAGATTTGTCTTTTAAAGGTGATTCCAGTGAGTAAATATATATAATAGATGGGCATCTTTCAAGGTGAACTTAAAGTATCTTGTCATATATTCTAAAATATTACTGCTTTAAAACATTAATATAAGTTTAGTCAGCAGAAACAATTTATCTAGTACTCAAAGTTTTTCAGAGCTTTATGTGAAGGAACAAAAAACAGCGATGCTTATTATTGTATTTATCTTATTGAGAACCTGCTATTTAGCTTGGAGAAGGAGGAAATGGGCTGTGACTGCAGGTGGGTGTGGTGCTTCCCGCCTCCTAAGGGTGCTGGGTGGGTGCAGGAGTGCATGGAGCAGTGTCATGCCGAGCCCGTGCTCCCCAGCCCTGCGCCTCCTCAGCTCTCGTTCCCTGGAGGTGTGTGGCCCTGACCACCAGAGGCAAGGGCTCTCTCCACTTACTGTGCCTCTCTGAAGTCGCCAGGGTCAAGCAGTGAGAATCTTGTGTCTCATTTTGTCACTTTTGGGCTCAGAATAATGTTCAAAGCACCCTCTACATGAGCACTTTTCTCGAGCCATTTGTTTCCTCTGTTAGTTTTGAAATCAAACACTGTTCAGCTCTCTGGGAGATGGAAGTCTCCCGATCACAGCAGATTTACTCCTTTGACATGTGTAAACTTTTGTAAGCCCTTTTGATGTAAAGAGGAAAACTTCATTGTAGGATATCCACGCAAAACAACCACAACTAATACAACATTCTATTTTCATTACTGGCCCAAAATGAGAACTGAAGATTTGGACATGGCCTCACCTCCCGTGTGAGGAATTGCCAAGTGGTAGCATTTTAAATTTAAAAATCTAGTTGATCTCATACTGTGAAAATATTCCACTTTTATTTTCTTTGCCTTAAACCAAAAGTGGGACTGTTTTTCAAAAGGTGCCGGCAAATCTGCATTTGAAATGTTACTCATACTCCAGTCTTTATTTAAAGCCATACAGAGAACAAAGAAAATACACTTTTACTTCAGAAATAAATTATGCTTAATCTGTGTGCTCATGGTCCTGCGAAGTTAAAAAAGCACTTACCGGAAGACACTGCTCCCGTCCAGGAAGCGGGGATCCTGGCAGGGCCACTGCCACCTCTTCTCCCTGTGGCTTCCTGGGCAGTGGCTCCGCTGTGGAGTTGCCTGGCAGGCTGCGCTGCTTTTACGTCCCCAGAGAGCCATATTCTCATTGATTCTGACATGTAGATGGAAAAATAGTTGCTTCTCTTGCTTTATTCCTTCTAGACTGATCACCTGCTGAAAAACAAAAACAAGGCAAAAGAAAGCTCTGCTCCGGTGCACGGCAGCAGGGCACGCGCTCATTCTGAAAACTGCTAAGTGAGATCTTGGCATTCATGGGTCAGATGTGTTAAATGCTTTTAAAAGTAGGAGGCAAAAATTTAGTTATCTGATCCCTTTTCATTAAAGTCATAAAGAAATTCATTTAAAATCTCAAATCTTCCAGAATAGCATTCAATTGAAATGTGGGGCTCCAGCACGGCTCGTAGGCACCATCTTAGGGAGCCAGGTGAGCCTGAGCACCCTGTCCTCTCTGGCTCCGCCACGTAGTGTGGGCGGGTCCCGCTGCTCCCCTCAGTGGGCACTCTCTCCTCTTTCCCCTCCACCTTTGGGCACCTGTCCTCTTAGCATCCTTTCCTCCTCGGATTCTAAAGGTTTTTCCACGAACTCTTTAGGATCACTGTGGACAGATCTCTTAAGAACAGTGAAGCCAAGGGACATGAATCACATCGTCAGGGGTTAGGGGTAGCCCAGTGCTAGAGCACTCGCCTAGTGTGCACCCAGCCTTGGGTTTCATCCTAGCACTGAGGAAAAAGAAAAAAGAAGCCGGGCGCGGTGGCTCAAGCCTGTAATCCCAGCACTTAGGGAGGCTGAGACAGGAGAATCGCGAGTTCAAAGCCAGCCTCAGCAATGACGAGGTGCTAAGCAACTCAGTGAGACCCTGTCTCTACATAAAACACAAAATAGGGCTGGGGATGTGGCTCAGTGGTCGAGTGGCCCTGAGTTCAATCCCCAGTACCAAAGAAAAAAGAAGGAAAAGTCCACATACTGTGGAGATTTTTCATCTCCTTATGTGTGTCTGGACACCAGCCTGGGTAGTGCAGTCACATGAGACCACATTGTCCTCACCTCCTGGTGAGTGATGGGTACATATGCTGCTTTTCTGAGGAGTGATGTAAGGGTGCCATGGAAAGATCTTAACTGAGCAGATAGGATCTGATCTCCATACCTTAAGGTGTTGTGGCACTCATGCAGCCTTTCCGTAGTGGGAGCCAGTGTGCTTGATGCTCCTGTGAAGACATTCATCTTCCATGAGTTAAGATTCTCAATTTTGGGGGGCTGGGGTGGTGGCTCAGTGGTAGAGCGCTTGCCTAGCATGCGTGAGGCACCGGGTTCGATCCTCAGCACCACATATAAATAAATAAAAAATAAAGGTCCATCAACAACTAAAAAAATATTTTTAAAAAAAAGATTCTCAATTTTTTACCTAATAAGATTCACAAAATGAAGCCAAGTGCAGTAGCGCACACCTGTAATCCCCAGCATCTTGGGAGGCTCAGGCAAGAAGATCTCAAGTTCAAGACCAGCCTTGGCAACTTAGCAAGACCCTGTCTCAAGTAAAAAATAAAAAGGGCTAGGGCGTAGCTGAGTGGTAGAGCAGCCCTGGATTCCATCCCCCATATAGGAAAAAAAAAATCACAAAGTAAAGCTCATTTTATATATGGAAAAGCCACATGCCAGCTTGTGAAGTCTGCTGTGACTGTGTCCCCTATAACCTGAATGTGTGCTTAAATTTGTTCTGTGGATGCTGCTGAACTGGACCAGTAGGTGTGTACATACTGGCCATTCCTAAAGAGTGGGGCTGGGGCTGGGGCTGAATTCCACCTGATGCTCACCTCCTCCCCCAGGAAGGAAGGAGTCATTCTAAGCCAAAGAGAAGTGGTGGGAACAGCTGAGGACATGGTGGATAGAGTTGCCTGTGTGGCTCCAAGGAAGCACCAACCCAAGAACCGGAAGAAGTGGATGAGGAATAAATAGATTCATATATAAATTTTTATAAAGATTGATTCAAATGAAAATTAAAAAATGGAAGCCATAAGAGATGAAATGAACAGATGGCTTTTGTGTGATTAACAAAAGGCAATAAAAATGCAGAGGGATTTTTTGCTTTGTTTTGTTTTTTAAAGCCAAAAATGAGCTATCTCCTTGGCCATTCAGATTAGCATAAAATTTTCTTTTTGTTTTTCTCAAACCATGTGGTATGATGGATATGCTCACATGTAGCGAATGTGACTTTTATGTAACTTATGGGGGAACTATTTGGCTTTAAAAATTCATTACTTTTCATCCTGGATTGAAATATTTGTTTAGATTGTTCTCATTCTTTTCGTTTAGCAAAAAGATAAAATGGGTCCCACTTGGAGTTTACTGCATAATGGAGAAAAGGTGCTGTTTTCAAGAACATAGAGGCATGCAAGCATACATTCATTTACTGTAAGCCATAAAGTCCTGTGTAGGAAACAAATAGGATTCTGCATCAGAGAATAACTGAGTCACAGAAGTGAAATCTTTAGGTCAGAGACACATGCGATCAGCTGCTCGGTGCAAATAATATTTGTAAGTACAAAGACTGGAAAGCCACTATTGTTTGCTTAAGTGATATAGATACATAGGTATATTAGTCTGATGCTTCTAAGTATACTACTCTTTCCTCTTGGCACTTTCAAACTGGATTTTTAAAAGAACTTTAAAAAATTAACATTTGGAGCATATAAATAGTTAATAGTCTGCTTTTTCTTTTGATGTGTGATAAGCATTTTCTACATTGTCAGACAAACTATATACCCTTCCTCTTTTAGCATGTGTTAGGAGCTAGGGGACAGCTCAGGGGTAGAGTGCTTGTCTCACATAATTAATCATTTCCATCATTCTCTGAGTCACAAGTAATAAAAGGAAGCAAAAGTTTTAAATGAATATACAGTTTCAGCAGTACTCATTGAAAAGGCTTTAGCAGGATAATATAGGTCAGAGGGAAAGGTTCAGTCCTTTTGGGCCGGCTGCACCGCCCTCTTTCTAGACTGGCCCTTTTCCTTCAATCTAGAGAAGAGCCCCAGCCTTGTCGTGGTAGGTGAAAACCTCCCTGCCTTGTCTCACTTGCCTTCTGGGGGTGAGCCACTGCACCTGGATTCCCAAGTTCAGGCATGAAATCTGGACAGTGACAGGGCCTGGAGCAATGGAGAGGGTTACGTGCACAGTCTCAAGGGGATGTTCCTACTCAAGGGCAAGCAGCCGAGGTCCCCGAGTGTTAGTGGATCTTTTGAATTTTTGAGAGAGCAAGCAGGATAGCTCAGTTTTTATGTGAATGATTCCTGAGTTTTTATTGAGTGGTAACTCAGTTTTAAAAATGCATTAACTCAGGATCAAACGCAAACCTGCGCAGAATAGGGTCCAGTGTCTCACCAGTCATTTCCAGACGAGAGACCCTGACACCATAGGAAAGAGAGGCAGCAAGACTCCACAGAGCAGCAGCAGAAGTCCTGGCAGATAGGCGGGGAGGCTAGCTGAGTGGTCACCTGTCTCCTCTCCCCTTTTGACTCTGCCCTCAGGAGGGTTGTTGACGGGAGAGCTGCAACTCCAGGCCCCACTGGGCCTTCCCTTACACCTGATTCCGTTCCTGCGATTATTTTCATTCCCGCTCCAAGAAAAAGGCATGCTCCTCCCCCAAGGAACTCTCTCCAAATCTCCCCTAGCCCAGGGCTTCCCAGGGGACCTCCTCCCTAGGACCACCTCCAGGAGCACCTGAGCACAAGCCACTTTTCTTCAGAGGCGTCCCAATCAGACATCAGTTGGGATCTCCTTCCATCACTCAAATAATTTCTCCATGGCACCAGCCTCAGGAGTTTGTGGGTCAAAGGAAAGTATCTTTAGTCGTGAAAAACTTTGCAGATAAACCCTGGAAAAGGAGCTGATCTTGGCATGAAATAATCACTTTTAAAGATAAGAACCACAATCAGTAATTCCCCTGAAGTTAAGGCAGAAGAGGGCCAGCAAACATTGATTGCTATCTTCTACGTGTTGGGAGGTGCTAACCAAATCCTTGACAACTTTAAGAGTATCTTCACATCTCTTTTTGTGTGGAGACTGCTTTCCAGACAGGAGGTACTGGGCTTAGTTAGCATGTCATTGTGGGCACTGGAGGCCTATTGGAGGCACTGTTTACTCGCCTACAGATATTACAGGGGTACCTTTCCTCTTTTTTTTTTTTTTTGGTACCAGGGATTTGACTCAGGAGTACTCGACCACTGAGCCACATCCCCAGCCCTATTTTGTGTTTTATGTAGAGACAGGGTCTCACTGAGTTACTTAGTGCCTCACCGTTGCTGCAGCTGGCTTTGAACTCACGATCCTCCTGTCTCAGCCTCCCAAAGTGTTGGGATTACAGGTGTGCACCACTGTGCTTGGCTAGTACCTTTCCTCTTGATAATAAGGTGCCCACCTGGATTTTCTTCACAGATAGTGACTAACGGAGTATCCAGACATTCTGGTTAGTAATAGATTTTACTTCGTATATTTTCAGTATTTATGATTATAATGATTAAAATGGTTCTTCACAGATACCAGGAAAAATACTGTTGGCTTATCCACTTAATGGGTGGAATAATAAAAATATTATTGGCTTATCCACTTAATTAGTGGAATAAAATTGATGGTCCAGAAATTAACTTTCACATTTATGGTTAGTTGATTTTCTACTAAGGGGCCAAGACAACTCAAGGGGAGGAAGAAGAATCTTTTCAGCAAATGTTGTAAGAGTAACTAGATGCCACATGTGACTGTACCTTAGGTCATGCATGAAGATGGAATCAAAGAGGATCACAGGCCTAAACATATGAGCTACATGATTGACCTCTTAGGGAAAACACAGGAGCAGATTTTCATGATCTTTGCTTGGGCAATGATTTATTAACTACAAGACCAAAAGCATAGTGATAGAAAAAAAAAAAAAACGGTTAACCTGGGTTGATTCACAAATAAGACTTTTATGCTTCAAAGAACATCAACCAGAATGTGAAAGGACAACCCACAGGAAGGGAAGGAGCATTGGTAAATCATATATTTGATCAGGGGCCTGCTGTGGTCTGCACACTTGTGTCTCCCCCAGTTCATGTGTTGAAACCTCATCTCTAATGCAAGAGTACTAAGGGGTCAGATTTTTGGAGGTGATGAAGCCCTCCCAAGTGGGTTAAGACTCTTATAAAAGAGGCCTGAAGGAGCTCTTTCCCCTGAAGCCATGTGAGGCTCCATCCATGAGGAATAGGCCCTCACCGATAGATGTCCAATCTGCTGGCGCCTGATCTTGGACTTCCCAGCCTCTAGAACTGTGAGCAAGAAATTTCTGTTGTTTATGAATTACCCAGTGTAGGTTATTGGACTGTTATAGCAGTCCAAATGGACTGAGATAGAACTCATTCAGAATATATGGAGAACAACTCAATATTAAAGAAGCAAATGACACAATTAAGAAATTGGCAAAGGATGGGCTGGGATTGTGGCTCAGTGGTAGAGCGCCTGCCTCGCATGCGTGAGGCACTGGGTTCGATCCTCAGCACCACATACAAATGAATAAAATAAAGATATCTGACCATCTACAACTAAAAAAAAAAGAAATTGGCAAAGGATTCAAGTAGACATTTCTGTGAAGAACATATACCTGGCCAGTAAGCTCATGAAAAGATGCTCAGCATCACTAGTTTTCGGAGAAATGCACATTAAAAAACAGTGAGCCAGGCCAGGCATGGTGGTGCACATCTGTAATCCCAGCAGCTCAGGAGGCTGAGGCAGGAGGATCACAAGTTCAAAGACAGCCTCAGTGACTTAATGAGGCCCTAACCAACTGGTGAGACCTTGTCTCAAAATAAAAAGGGCTTGGGATGTGTCTCAGTGGTTAATTCCCAGTACCCAAAACCAGAACCAGAACCAGAACAAACAAACCAACCCATTCACACCATTTAAGACATTATAATTGACAGTAACCAGTGTTGGGAAAGGGAATCCCTATGCATTGCTCATGAGCATGTAAAATGGCGCAGCAGCTTTGGCAGTTCATCTTTGGAGGGAGAGGCATTTCCTCCAGGGTTAAACAAGGAGTCCACATATGACCCATAATTCTACTCCCAGGGATCTCCCAACAGAAATGAAAACGTATGTTTACGTGAAGACTTGAGTGTGAATGTTCTCAGCAGCATTACTCATAAGAGCCAAAAGAGGGAGCAACTCAGATGTCTACCAGCTGTTGAATAGAGGAAGTACATGGATGAAATATAAAGAAATGTAGTCCCATACATGCTACGACACAGATGACTCTTGAAAACGTTGTGCTCATTGAATGCAGCCATTCACACACACAGCAAAGACTCATATATCATATGATTCCATTCATATGAAGTGTCCAGAAGACACAGATCCATAGAGACAAAGCTGATGAGTGGTTGCCTACAACTGAGGATGGAGGGAGGAGGCAGTGAGTGCTGGTGATGGGAGATTTCTTTTGGAAGAGTTAAAAGTATTCTAAGATTAGATTATGTGATGGTTGCACAACTGTAAATAACTTTGAAAACTACTGACCTGTGCACTTTCTGTGAACTGTGTTAAATTGTATTGTTATCTTTTTTTAAAAAGGCATATTTGATAGAAAATGTAAATGTTGGCCAAGCCTCCTTTTCCAGAGCTTACTCGGCATTCTGTGTCCTGAGCATGCTATCCAGAATTAGGGAGGTGAAACATGATTTTTGCTCCTTTACCCTGTAAAAAAAATCATGGAGATGGAAAAACATTAAATAAAGACCCAGAATATTCTACAATTTGGAAAGCTACACAGTAAGATGAGAAGGAACAGCTCATATTTCATAGACAGGTAGATGGGGTGGGAGGAGCAAGCTCACTTCTTTTCCACTTGGTATTTTTAGGAAATTGCACCCCTCCCCCCATGAGGGTTGAGACCATGTCTTACTTAGCATGGTGCCCAGCTCTCACAGGGTGAAATAAGTGAAATAAAACTATAAACTGATTTTGTCTCCCCCAAGGCCTTTTATATTGCCAGTCCTATTACCTGGTCCTCTTCCCATTGCAATGAAGGTTTTGTAATGAAATGAGTGGCCAGAACCCTTTACTGTAGCAGTCACTTCTCTAGCATCAGGGGATAGTGAGACTCAGCCTAGAGTGTACTGCCTCGGTTAATACTGAGAAAGCAGTGCTTTCAAAATGAAGCTTATTTTTGGGCGCGGTGGCGCACACCTGTAATCCCAGCACTCTCGGAGGCTGAGACAGGATGATCGTGAGTTCAAAGCCAGCCTCAGCAACGGCGAGGCGCTAAGCAACTCAGTGAGACCCTGTCTCTACATAAAACACAAAATAGGGCTGGGGATGTGGCTCAGTGGTCGAGTGCCCCTGAGTTCAATCCCTAGTATCAAAAAGAAAAACAAAACAAAAAAAGAGAGGCTTATTTGTTTATTACATAGGTGTGAAGTATACCAAATGATGTTTTGATGTATGTGTGAGAGGATTACTACTTGCCCATGTCCATGGCGAGATGATTACAATGGTCAAGCAAGTTCACATTTCCAACTTCTTACAAAATTACCTTTGTGGGCGAGGTAAGAACATGTGGCATTTGAGCGGCTTGCAGTACACAGCAGAGGATTAGCACTGGTTCTCACTAGATCTCTCGACCTGCCCGTCCTACCTCACTGCCCTTCGTCTCTCTACCAGCCTCTCCGCCCCCACTGTACCTGGCAGCCACTGCTCCACCATGGTGCTGTGTCCTCAGCTTCTAGGGCCCTCGTGCAGGTGAGGTCAGGCGGTGTTTCTGTGTCTGGCACGTTTCTCGGAGCACACTGTCCTCCAGGTGTGCCTGTGCTGTCAGTTAAGAAGTGCTGAGGGTTAAGAAGCACTCCGTCTTGTTCAGATGCTAGATTGTCTCCAGAGTGTGCTTGTGCAGGTACCACACAGGACACGGCGTGAACACCCAGTGGGCCACTGCACCAGCCTCCAGCTCGTGTTTTCAGAGGTCAGAGTGGCAGGAGCACAGGGAGCTGTGTCCTGCTGCCGTGGCTTGGCACATGTCTGTGTGGTGCCTTTTAGTCAGTGTGTGCTGTCTGGGAGGATTTTATAAAAGGTCCTGTGTGAATAGAATTGTGTTCTGTGGATTTGTCCTTTGAATGTCGTATATGCTGCAAGTATTTTCTCTTAGCTTTTGGCTTATATTTTATTTCATGTATTGTGACTTTGTTATGTAAGTTTGTCATTTTTACACAGTAAAAGTTGTTAACCTTTATGGCTTCTGCCTTTTTCTTGCTCTAGGTGATATTTCTTCTTCCTTTTTCTTTTTGGTACTGAGGGTTGAACTCAGGGGCACTCGACCCCTGAGCCACATCCCCAGCCCTATTTTGTGTTTTATGTAGAGACAGGGTCTCACTGAGCTGCTTAGTGCCTCGCCATTGCTGAGGCTGGCTTTGAACTCGCGATTCTCCTGTCTCGGCCTCCCAGAGTGCTGGGATTACAGGCATGTGCCACTGTGCCAGGCAGAATGACATTTTTTACCCTAGCAATAAACAAGTTTTCCTATAAATTCCTATTCTTTAAAAAATTTCTTGTTGCATTTAGGCCCTAGCCCCAGGTTTCTCAGCCTCAGCACAAGTGGCATTTTGGACTGGGTGCCTCAGTAATGAGGGCCGTCCTTTGTACTATAGGGCCTTTACCCACAAGATGCCAGTAGCACCTGCTCCCAGATGTGACCTCCAGACAGTGCTGAGTGTCCCCTGAGGAGCAGAGCCACCTCTAGTTGGAGAGCACTGCCCTTGGGCCAGACCTCTCCTCTTTATAGCTGAGAAACTGAGGCCCAGAGAGCGGGAGGAGTACTCTTATCTGGGCAGGTCCGTCAGAAACCTCCACTCCAAATGTGGGTGGCAGAGCCTCCCCTTCATTCTCAAGATTTCGTCTTTTTTCTGCCCCAGCCCTAGTTTGCAGGGTCCCACCTGTGTGCCAGGCTCTGGGTTCAGTGCTGGGCCACAGCAGTGAGAACAGCAGTATAGACAGTGTAGACAGACCAGGGGTTCAGATCTGATTAGTGCCATGGAGCAGGTAGAGGCAGAGTACCAGGACCTCGCAGGTGCAGAGGCAGAGGAGGCAGCAGTGTTCACAGCATGGTCACACATGACCTAGAAGGCGGCTCACCAACAGATCTGAGGGTGGACACACCAGGACACTGTTGGGTGGTCTAGATCCTGCTCACAGTCCTGTTAAGCCAGTGTTATGTCTGAGGTCCCCAAGAACACCCTCTTACTTGGAATTTTCTAGAATGACTGACAGAAGTTAGCATATAGTGGCACACTCAGCTAAGACCTGGTGCAGTGATGTGGTGAGATGGTAAAGGACAAGACAGGTTGTGGGATCTGGAAGAGTTCACGTGAAGCCTCCTTGTGCTTCCCCTGCCCGGAGGGGTCTCACAGAGCCAACACTGCCCCCAGCAGTTCTGTGCAGCAGCATATGGGTGACATATCTCCCCGGGAAGCTGTTAGAGAATCAGTACCCAGGGTTTTCACTGTGGGCTGGTTACATACCCCCTGCTAGCATGTACCAAAGTTCCACACTCCCAGAAGGAAGTCAGGTGTTCAGTGTGAACCACACCGTTTAGACAAAGGCTGGCACCATGAGCCACCATACCAGCTAAGAACTGGCAGCAGCCCTCCCAGAATCCCAGTTCCCAGAGGCCTTGCAGGTGGGCCTTTTTGCAGGCAACACTCTCAGGCTGCTGGGGCAGAGCTCTCTTGGGCACCCAGACTTCCCAGACGAGGGCTTTGACCCAAAAGCTGGTGAAGCCAGGATGCAGGCAGAGCCATGATAGGAGCTTAGCAAAGGCTGGACGCCGACGTTCAGGGCTGAGAGCGGGCCTGAGCGTGGCTTCCCTCGACCAACTCTGCCTTCTCTCTTTCACCCTCTCCAGTGCGGGGCTGCCTTCCAAGAGGGTGATGTCATTGTGCTCAATGGCACCAAGGAGGACGTGGACATGCTGAAGAAAAGAATGGAGGAGAGAAGACTACGAGCGAAGGTGGAGAAGGTGGGAAATGGACTTGGCGTCCGCCCTCCCCCTCTGAGAGTCTTGGGGTAGCGTCGGCTCTTCGGGGTCTGCCTTGCCTCCTCCCGTGCCAGAGCCCATTGTGACCCTCCGGCTGCCTTCCTAGCAGCTGTGAGGGTGTATGGTGAGAGAGGTTCTGCCAGGCCTGGAGGGCATGTGCCCTGAAGCAGCCCCGTGGTGGCTCAGCTGCAGCGCTTCTGTCTGTCCATCCTCAGCCTCACCATCCAGGAAGTGGGGTGGTGACAATACCTGCACAGGACGAGGGTTGTCAGGGTTGTCGGGAGGAATAGAAGGGTCACAGTCACGCCTGTAAAGCACTTACAGGGAGCGCAGCCCTCGTGAGCCCTTGAAGGTGGTGACTGCTTTCACTGTCGACTGATGTAAAAATCACACATACTCAGTTTTTATAACTTGGAAGACAAAGGAAAAGCAAAACGTCACCATCATCCCAGCAAATCTGAAGGTCCCCTGCATCCCACATCTGAATGTGCGTAGGAGTCCCCAGCAGGCCAGGTTCCACAGTTCTGGGGGACCCCGGGAGCCTGTGTCTCCCCATCCCAGGCCACTGGATGCAGTCCTCCAAGAGCAGGGAGTAGCAAGGAGCTAAGTAGCCTTCCTCCAGCTCCCATCTCCATGCCTTCCTGAGCCTACCCTGGGGAGTCGTGGGGAGTGGGCTGCTCCTCTCCAGAAGAGCCCAGGGACACAGCTCTGGTGACAGCAATCCTGTGGGTATGCAGTGGTGGGGCCTGGCTTCAGGGTCCCCAGTTTGGAACCACGTTCTAGAAGCGGTGGGAGTATTCCTTAGTGGTAGGCCATTGTGAGCAGGCTCAGCAGTTTGTCAGTTAAAAGATTATCCAGTGTGTGTGCCGTCGACCAAGTCTAGCTGTCCACTTTATGGCCTGTTATTTACATATGTCAGCTGTGTATCACAGGTCTTTTGTGAGTGGTAAGGTTTTTGTTCTTTATAGAAAAGTTAAGCTCAGGGTAAACTTGGGAGGAAACTTTAAGTGATAGAACTAAGGAGATGCTGGAAGCACAGAGAATCAGTATCTGTATCCTGACATGAATTTGTGGGGACAAGAACCAGCCTTAAGTGCACCTAGCGAGAGTAACGTGATGAGGAAAGAATTTTCAGAGATTCGTTTTTTGCTTTTTGTGTTTGTTTTGTCTTAGAAGACAAGATAGGAGCCTCTCGCCCTGGAATGACATATAATTTATGGTTGTTAAGCTCAAAAAGCTGGTAGTTGGGCACACTGTTATTCTTAAGCGTGGACCTGGAATTCATGAAGATCCAGCTCCATTGGCACTTCCTTCTTTTATCTTTTTATCACTTTTAGAAAATGACTGTCTAAGTGGTTTCAAAGGACAAAGAATTGTGCCCAAACTTTGTAATGAAATGCTAATAGAAACAGTCTGTGGAACAGTTTTATAAGATATCAATATAGCACTCCAGAAAAATTCTGAAGGAGCGCTTAGTCATTAAGGTTAAAAATCGTGTGTGTGTGTGTGAGAGAGAGAGAGAGAGAGAGAGAGAGAGAGAATTTGAGTTGGTGGTCTAAATTACTTTGATTCATTATCATAAGAGTGAAAAGACAAAAAACGTCTGAGACATGTTGCAGATGACGCTTACCGAGAGGCATCTGCCTGTTTTTCATTGTTCCCTTTGATCAGTTTTATTTTTTTATGTGAAAGAAATTTGTGTTTTAAAGGGAGCTACTACGGATTTTCATACAGTCTTTGATCATTTTACTTGAGTGAGTTTCTGTCACAGGCTTCCTGCCAAGTTGCTCAAAGCCCAGTGGAATTAACATCCCCTCTCTGCACAATACTCACTGGAGCTCCTATGAATCCTTAGATACTGCTACCAAGATACAAAATATTTCCCAAATAAACTTGCAGCTGGAAACAGGACGTGATGTCTCCTCTACACCTCCTTATTGCTCTTGCTTTTCAGATAACTCAGCTGTGAATGGAAGGCTTGGAAGTAAACACTGGCCTCTGGTTTTTCCAAGGCCTTCCAGCCTTCACAGATGGGCATCCATGCATTGCATGTGTGAAGTGAGCAGGGGTTTATGTTCTGTTCAAGCTTCTAATTCACATTCCATGCATGTTGCAGGTTCAGGGTCACTGCTGAGAGAGATCTTCAGTGTTTGCTGGAGAGGGAGGCCTTCTGAAATAAGTAGGCTGTATGTGTGTGTAGTGCCACCTGTTGGACACTTGGGAAAATGACATTTTAAAGTAAATTGAACATAATCCTGTTTATCATTTCTGCAGTTGCATCAGTGTGAACACAGCTGTATAATTTTAGAATGATTGGCTCATTTCTTTTTGTTGTTGATGATCAAAGTAACTATGGTAACAAACTTCTACTGCCTAAAACTCTTAACAAGAGTAATCCAGAGTTTAGGATAATTTGCTAAAATGTTTAGCATAAGCCTCAGGCCTGACCACTTTGGAAGTTAGTCAGGGAACATGTGGGGTCTGGTGCATGCTCCCTGGCTAGACTCGCAGGGCTGCTCTTCTGTCGCTGTTAGTGTTGCTGTTTCCACTGAGATCTGTCATCTTCATGTCAAAGTTTTGAGAATGCAATTTTTGGAGTGTGAATCTAAGACTGAGCAGGGTTGTGCAGTGGCCGTGCCTGCGAGGCTCCAGCGCGTCACCGCAGAGCCTGTGGGGACTCGAGGGTTAGAGCCAGCATTGCCGGTCGGGAGTGAGGGCCTGCCCTACCCTGTGCACGGCACCCTGCACCCGCCCGTGACGGGGAGCCCCATGCCACTGCTGCGGTGCACTGAACCTGGGCACGTCCTCCAGCAGCTTCTTCCTTCTTCCAGAAAACCAAGAAGCCCAAGGCGGCAGAGTCTGTTTCCAAACCAGACGTCAGTGAAGGTAAGGTGCTGGAAGAGGTGGATATTTTAGCAAAATAAGATGTAGGGCTGTCCTGAATAAGTTCATGCTTTGCTTTGCTTTGGTTGTACTTCCTTTGTTTCTTTTATAGAATGCCCAGGGCCATCAAGAGTGAAAATGGGCAAGCCTGAGGAACTGGGCCCTGACTCTAGAGAGAAGAAAGCCATCCCGGCGCCCAGAAGTACAGGTGGGTCCTGCTGCCCTGAGCCTGAGCGAGTAAAGAGCTAGGGACTCCAGGGGCACATCAGCTTTATTGGTGTGAGCACAGGAGAAAACTTGAGCATTTCCCAAGTTATGTCCCTCGCTAGCTCATTGAGCTTCTGAGGGGAGCTGTGAAGTGTCAGCACACCCCTGACCAAGGAGCCCTGTGGAGATGAAAGGGTCTGGGTGCCAGCTTAGCTGTTGCGCTTTCCTGTTCAGTAAGCACCTGGTCCCACCTAGAACTGGACTCAGACGTACCATGGAGACTGTCGTGTGGACACAGCTTGGGCATTGACAGGAACATGCCTGATTTCTCTGTGGTTGGCATTTTTATGGGGTCCACATACCACTTAGTCTTTTCTCTCCACCTGCTCATAGGCCAGGTATCAGCTTCTCCTGAAGCTCACTGTCTTTAACTCCAGAAAATAGCATTTATTTTACTAGAAGGAAAGCACAGATTGATCAGGTCGAGAAGGCACAGTTGTAACTGCATTGTGTGTAGGTGCACGGTGGCTAGCAGCTCTCGTCCTGGCTTGATGTGGGGCAGTGGCGTGGCCTGGCCTGGGATAGACCACTCCGCTTTCCAGTATGTCTGTGTCCTCCCCTGCCACACAGCACCCAGCTCCTGAAGATCAGCCCATCCTCTTACTCTGCTCTTGGGGCAGGAGCAGAACCTGAGGCACAGCAAAGTGCCGTTACTAGGCTCTTATGTGCGGGGAGCTTTGGTTTTTAGGAGGTGGCAATGGGGATGTGGTTCAATGGTAGAGTGCTTGCCCCAGTGCTTGAGGCCCTGGGTTTTATCCCCATCACCACAAAAAATAAAGTGTATATAGTTTAGCCTTCCCCCCAGAAAGCAGCAGGAAAGCATCCAGGGAGGAGCGGCTGACGTGTGCCTTTTGAGAATGCCGTGTTTGGAATGACCTGTAGTCCCGGTATGAAAGGTTTTGGCTTTTCATTTTTCCAGCAACTAACGGGAAAGCCGGGAAACCTCCATGTGGGGCCGTGAAGAGATCCATTGCCGACAGCGAAGAATCCGAGACCTACAAGTCCCTTTTCACGACTCACAGCTCTGCCAAGCGCTCCAAGGAGGAGTCGGCACACTGGGTCACCCACACGTCCTACTGCTTCTGAAGCCCAGCCCAGGCTTCTACTCCAGCCTGGGCTCCTCCACGTGGTCCTTGGTACCATGGTGTCTGTGATGTGCCGGGGTTAGACAGTGTCATAAAGTTGTCCTCACTGACCTTGAAGACTGTGTGGTCGCTCTTGCTATGAGGGTGTGGGTTCTGGGGAGGGATGGTGGAGGCTTTCATAGTGACTGGCAGCCTCTCCCCAGGCTGCATTCACGCTTGCCTCTGCCTGCAGCGTGTGTAGCCCTTTCCACAGCCAGGCCGTTGTGGGCTGTACTTTGTAAGCTTGCAGTAATGGAAGGCTCTGGTGTGTGGCCTGCTCATTTTGACCAAAATTTTAATATTTTGCTGCTGACAGTCAATTAAGTAGGCAAATGAAACAATGGGTGAATTCCAGTATCGTCTGGTGGCAGGAGCCTTTGAAGGAAACCATCCCTCACTCCAGC
Organism: Geosciurus inauris; assembly: GCA_004024805.1. Classification (NCBI taxonomy): domain Eukaryota; kingdom Metazoa; phylum Chordata; class Mammalia; order Rodentia; family Sciuridae; genus Geosciurus; species Geosciurus inauris. The sequence goes on along the minus strand of PVHX01009888.1, from coordinate 44,791 downwards.
CCTGCAAGGAGCTGGGGCCTTGTGGCCTGGCTTTGGGGAGTCTTCCTATCTCGTCATTTTGGAGAGAGCAGGGATTAGCTGAGTTCCCTATGCTTTGATGCAGAATAAAGCCCGCCTGTCTTCACCCTGCCCTGTCTGTGCTTTCTTCCTTCTCTTCCTTCCCCTAGTGTTTCTGTGAGGAAGTGGTAGCCACTGCCTTGGTGATGATAGGAGCCATTCCAGGCGTTACAGGAATCCCACCTGCCCTCGCCCTCAGCGGAAGTGAAAGGAAGGTGACATGAGTCGGCACTTCCGACCCTCTGCTGTGTCAGTCAGCACATCTCCGTTCCCGTGAGGCTGCCGTGCAGACTTGGAGCTCCTGAGCTCAGGGCTGTCTGTGGGTCCTTGACACCAGGAAGGCCTGGAGGTTCTTTGTTTACTGTGTGGAGTGTGCAGTGCTGGGAGTGGGGCCCGAGCCTCTGCACCGCACTGTGCCCTGACCCTCCTCTGCCGCACAGTGATGGGAACTTTGACCCTGTGACCAGAGAAGCATTTTAATCAGGATTACACTAACCCGTGAATTTTTATTGTGAACTTCTCTAGAATAAACCTGAATTAACCATTTTATTTCCTTGATCAGCATTATGTACAACCCAGTTAAACCATTTTTTGGTGTTTTTGTTTGTTTAATTATTTTCATAAAAATTACTTTTATATTTGGTTAAATTATTTTTTATTACAATTCATTCTTCTGTTTTAACTTTATAAAGAAAACTTGATCAGTCCTTTTTGTCAAGTTCTACTCATTAACAGCTTCTGCCATCATGAAGTATTTCTCTTGATGGCTGTTTTAATTTTCCTAATTTTGCCTTAATCTGTTTTATTGGGCACTGTCCAGCTTTTGGCCGTTGTTTTTCCCAGTGACCCAGTCCCAGTGTCCTCTGCTCAAGCCTCAGGCATCTCAAAGCTTCCAGCCTGTAGGATCTGTGGCCTCTGGGATGCACAGCCAGTGAGGGGGCTGTGTGGCCTGCTTTCCCCACCTCCCAGGAGGGGACCGCTGGCGGGGTGGGGGCTTTGGAGATTCCTTTCAGCCCTGGATGTCTAGCAGAGGCCTCCGCGCCCGAGGCCTGAGTGCGTGCCGGTGTCAGAGAGCAAGGGCAGCTCCCTCTCCCCCTGGCGGGAGGGGAAAGGGTAGGGCTGTCTGCGTCCTTTGCCACCTCCAGCGTGACACCAGCTTGTGCCAGGGAAAGGGAGCAAGGAAGGAACGGAGGAAATGACAGTAAAGCTGCCACTGGTCTCGGGCTCACCTGGACAGTGGAGCACTGCATGGATGTCTCACTCCCGGAGGGGGACACAGTGTCCACCACCTACTGTGTGGGCAGCAGCGCTGAGGTGCAGGTGGTTCCTCCTAACCAAGTCACTCGCCACACTGCCCCTGCTGAGTCCTTGCCACAGGAGCCATCAGCAGAGGCTGGAAGCTCCCACAGGCAGGGACTCCTCGGGGTTTCAAGCAGTTGCTCAGGGAGGAAAGAGGAGTGTCTGCCGGCTCCTCCTCCATCCCCGGGCCCAAGCCACCTTGCCAGTGCAGTGGCGAGGGGCTGGGGCCGTCCTTCGGGTCAGCCTTTACTCCCCAGACGTAAAGTCGATCTCACTCAGCCTCATGCACCTGTCATCACCTGGACCCAGAGGGACCTTCCTGGAGCTTCCTGCACTTTCCTGGTCCTGGACTGTGGAGAACCACCAGGCTTTTGAACACATTGTAGAAAAAAAGGGATTTGGGGATTCCTATCAGATTCACGTGGAGATTTGCAAGAACAGAGCAGCTGTGTTGTGAGGGTCATTGGTGTACATCACGCTGGTGGCCCCATGAGGCACCATCACTTCACGACCACCGAGGCCTCCGTGCTATTTGGGACAGCTGACAAAGTGCAGGCCCTGTGCAGACGGGCACCAGAGTCTCATCAGTTGTCCTCAGCAGCTGCAGTTGCTCCCCACATGAGCCTTAGGATGCTGAAGGGGGCAGGCTGGTGGGGATGGTGTCACGCCAAGGCTGAGCCTTCAGACAGGGCACAGCACATCCCTGGCCTGAGGCCAGGAGAGCAGGACCAGCTGCTTCTCAGATGGGCACTCAAGGTGCAGCGGTCAGGTTGGATGGTTCCTGCAGCCTGAGGCCTATTTTCTAATAGGCCCCGGGACCTGCACCTCCCCACCTCCTGTACACGTGCTCTGCAGGAGGCCCCCCACTCCAGCTGACAGCTGTGTGTAGAGGAGAATCCGTGTAGCATGTGACACTGCTGTTTTCCCCTTGGGTTTTACAGGTGAGGCCTTGGGTCCTCCATGTCCTCCCCAGGGTACAGTGCAGTTGAAGGCACAGTGGGGTGCCCAGTGACTTAGTATTCTCCAGCAAGTCACTGTTAGGGAGTCAGCCTGTGAACTGGTCCTTAGCACCATTGTGGCGCAGGTGGCCAGGGGAACAAGTGCTAGCCTTGCGTCCCCTGACCGGCACTTCTTGTTTATTCTTTTTTATTTTTTATTTTTGGTACCGGGGATTGAACTCAGGGGCACTCGACCACTGAGCCACCTCCCCAGCCCTATTTTGTGTTTTATGTAGAGACAGGGTCTCACTGAGTTGCTTAGTGCCTCGCCATTGCTGAGGCTGGCTTTGAACTCACCATTCTCCTGTCTCAGCCTCCCTAAGTGCTAGGATTATAGCTTGTTTATTCACTTTTGAAAACTGCTGGTTTCGAACACACTGGTCAGGAGGTTTGGTTTATTCCCAGCTGTGTCCTTACCCTGGGGTCTTCACACAGGCCAGATGTCAGCCCCTCCCCATCGTATCCAGCCAGCTCCTCAGCATCTCTTGAGCTCTGCCCACGTCTTCTGGAAAGTCTTCCTGAATAATCACATTAAGTGCCCCCTTCTGTTCTCTTTAACAGTTCTCTGTTCCTGTCAAAATCTTAATAAGTTGTATTCTGAATTCACCCGGGGATCGCACACTCTGAGCAGGTCAGTCAGTGGGACTGGTGAGGACTGAGGAGAGAGCTTGCCACCAGCAGGGCAGGTCCCGCTTTGCCCCAGCAGAGCGCGGGCACACAAGAACAAGCCCAGTGCAGCCAGAGCTTCCATATTCAAAGGAAGCCCAAAACGGAGTTTTTAAGTGAAGCTGCCCCTACCACTTAAATGCTGGCCAAACTTTATTTCTGGAACAGTGGCCACGGACGAAATGCACCAGTGGCCTCTACTGCGTGGCTGCAGACAAACATCTTTCCCGCTGGACTCCGAGCTCCATGGGAACACAGTGTCTCTGCTCACCACAGTGCCCATGGCCCCTCCCATTGAACACCAGGGTCAGAGAGAATGTTCTGGCAGGGAGGGGGCTTCCCATCACTCTCTCTCACTGGAAACCCTCCCCCGCCCCGAGTTTCTTAAGTCCTTCTCCAGCTACCACCGTGAGCCTCATTATCTCCAGCCCCAAGGCATCACAATGGTCAGGGCTGCTCCAGCTCAGGCCCTCTGTGACATCACCAGCGGCCAGTACTAGGTCCCCAGTCTCCTAGTCGCCAGGGCAGACAGACCCACCATGAGCAGCTTCCTCCACCACCTCTGCTCACCATGCGGACGCTGAGATGGTTCCTGTTCTTGCCTCTGTGCCTCTCCTGCGGCTACGCCTTTATGTTCTCTTCTCTGAGAGACAAAGCCAAAGAACCCCAGGGGAAGGTGCCTTGCGGAGGGCACTTCCGAATTAGACAGAATCTACCAGAGCACACCCAAGGCTGGCTTGGGAGCAAATGGCTCTGGCTTATTTTTGTTGTTTTGCTGTATGTAATACTGAAGTTTCGAGGAGATAGTGAGAAGAATAAGGTAAGAACAGCTCCATGGATTCAGTCTCAGTAACGGCAGACAGACAGGCCTTGTAGTCGGTGGAGTCAGGACAGCTGAGTGGCTGAGTATCTAGAACTTGAACAGGGAGGAACTACCTCAGATCCTGGGAAACTGGGCAGACTTGCTTCCTGACATTCCTAGTGAAGACGGTAGTCCCCAGAGCCACAGAGATTGGGACAGAAAGTTTAATGGCTCACAATTTTTCTTGTGAATTTTTTCAAATTAAGGATAGATTCAGGAAATTACAGTGTTTTTCAGGTAAAAATTGTTCACAGAGCCAGACTTACTTTCTCCTGATTTTTAAAATGTTGCCATGTTCAATTTATTACAAATCTGAACTCAATGGAAATATTGTCTTACGTAAATGAAATAGAAGCCTATACTAAAGGTATAGAGGTGTCAAGTAATAACCTCTGGTCCCCAACAGCTCTCGGGTAGAAAGGTAGTGGGAGAGAAATACGGCGTGTTCTCTCCTGGGCACTCCCAGCACTGCATGATGCTCTATCCAGACTGTCTAAAGCTGGAGCCAGGAGATTATTCCCATACAGGACCAGATGGTAAACCATTTCAGCTTTGGGAGCCTTATAGTCTGTGTAACTAACTCACTTTAGCCATAGATAATATGCAAAAGAATAAGCACAGCTGTGTTTCAATAAAACTTTATAAAAACAGGTGGTGGCCAGAGGTGGCCAGCTTGCCACAGCCCAGACTAGAGCAGTTCTAGGGTCCTGTTCTCTTAGATGAGCCCAGTTGCCTTGGAGCTGTCAAAGCCAAGAAAATCAATGGAATTATTCACCCCGAATATCTTTCTTAACAGGAGCAGACTTCTACTGGCCTTCGAGGCTGCCAGTTTCGCTCTCCATTAAAGAAACATCAAAATACTTCCCCCAGCAAAGACTATGCATTCCATACCTTAACCCAACTTGAGATGGACCTTGTGAAGTTTGTGTCCAAGGTGCGGAATCTCAAAGTCACCATGGCAACTGGTGGTAACATCAAGCTGCAAAGCTCAGAGATGCCTGCAGATCCACACAATAATATCACAATATATGAGATATGGGGAGAAGAAGAGTCTGAATGAATGGATTTGTGTGTCAAAATAGGAGAGAAAGTAATCAAGTGTTGACAGACAGTATCCAAATCAATTAAAATATTCTGAAGAAGAATTCCTGCATGTGAGATCTTTATTTTTCTCTCTCTCTTTCTTTGTTTTTTAACTAGAAGGAAAAATGAGGTTAGGTCCCAGTAGCCATAGCATCAGTTTTGTTTTGGCCTTCCCACTTCCTCTGGAGCTGTGGGTGGGGGAGAGGTCAGGGCTCCCCAGGAGCAGGCACAGTGGGACCACAAAGCTGCAGGAATCTGGAGGAAGGTGCTGACATCATTCTCATAAAAATCCTTGTCTCTGTACTGTTAGTGCAAAATAGAGAACTGGTTCTTAATGATTTATAACATTACAAAGGACAACTTCATGGGTTTAAAATAATTCAGTCAGGAGAGAGGCCTTTCAGAATTGTTTGCTTCTCTTACCACCAGAAAAGTTTATCTATTCTATCCCATAGATTCCAGTTATTGTCTCTTTTTTTTTCCTATCAAACTAACAATTACATATGTCTATAGTTGGATTTTAAAAATGGAGAAAAAGCCAGGCACAGTGGCACACGCCTGTCATCCCAGCTAGTTGGGAGGCTGAGGAAGGAGGATCACAAATTTGAGGCTAACATAAGCAACTTAGCAACAACCTGGCTCAAAAAAATAAAAAGGACTGGGGACATAGCTCAGTGGCAAAGCACCCCGAGGCATAATCCCTAGTGACCAAAAAAAAAAAAAGGAAGAAAAGAAAACAATTTGTATTTTTTGTCTTGGGATACAGATGAGCTAACTAGGGGTTCCCAAATTAGTTGATAAGGTCTTGATTCTACTTAAAATATGGCTATCTTCTTGTCAGTGTGGCCGATTCTCTACTTGTCTGGTCTGTTAAACTCTCACAGACTCCCTGACCCCTCCCCATCTGGCCACCAGCCTGAGGGTTAGTCACCAGGCCCGTGCAACCTGCAGGGTCAGCTGTGGTGTCCACCAGAACCCTGTTCTTGCTTCAGTCCACACAGTGTGCCCGACAGGGAAGCCCTGTCTCCATCACCCTCCTTCCCCATCACAAAAGTTGGCCTGCTGGCAGGGTCCATCTTGCAGGACGACTTCCTCCCTCTACAGAGGGCAGACCTTCTTGGGGAAGCTGCCTGTCTCTTCTCTCTCAACAGTTACACTATCTGAGAGGGGTCCTCAGATGCTTTGGTTTTGGTTTTGATTCCTGGCTTTCAGGATGGGAGAAATGGAAGGAGCCAAGGTACTCCCTTTTGCCTCTCCTATTCTGTTTCCCAGCACGCTGGAGAATGTGAATTATTCTCACAGCACAACTGAAGAAATCCAGACAGGTTAAAAAGAGTGGGGGGTAGGGTACTAATCTGTGGTCTCAATATGGGGCAGGTTTTAGATTGTCTCCATTTAACCCATGGACACTTAAGACCCTCCAGTCCACAGCCTGTATTTACACGGCCTGGAAGCTAATAATGGTTCTTATATTTGTAAATGTTTGAAAAACATCAAAAGGTGAATAGTATTTCATGATATGAAAATTACATGAAATTCACATCTCGATGTCCACAGACTTACTGGAACACACCCACACCCAAAAAATACGTATCGTCTGTGGATGCTTTTGTGCCAGCTTGGCAGCATTGAATTACTTCAGCAAGACCCAATATGGTCCATGAGCTAAGAAAATTTACTAACTGCTCCTTTATAGGCTGTTTGTCAGTCCTTAACTTATGCCAGGGTGACCCCAGCCACACACACCTAGAGAAAGCTTCCCTTGAGGGTAGCCGGAGCTGTGGACGTGGTGGCATAGTAATTTTGTGGTGGGGTTGAATTATGGAGGAGTCCCCAGGGGGCCTGAGGAAGGGGGCTGCCCTGGTATGAGATCATGCATCCATGGCAAAACCACAAGGTCCTGAGAGGTCCCCAGTCAGTATCTAGGAAGATGCTGGGCTCAGTGGTACACACCTGTAATCCTAGCAGCTCGGGAGGCTGAGATAGGAGGACCACGAGTTCAAGGCTGGCATCGGCCACTTAGCAAGACCCTGTCTCAAAACAGGAAGGAAGGGGGGACACAGAAAAGCAGGGCTCTCCATCTCACACTGTGGGGAGGCACATTCCATCGGCAGCCAGGGCCCTGGGAGAGAAACGGAGCCTCGGAGCCTTGGTAGAATGCAGCCAGAGCCAGGCCTGCTTCCAGCCCAGCGAGACCCTGAGCAGAAAGCCGGCGGCCCTGACGCACCCCGACCTAGGAAATCAGGACATGATGACGGTACTAATGGTTATTTGTTTGCACAGCAGCAGAAAGTGAACACAGCATGCTCACCAACAGGACGCTTCTGATACCTCACTTGGCGTGTTCACCTCTCCCCCAACCTGGTCACCAGTCCTTGAACCAGGGAAACCAGACCCGAAATACCAGCAGGGGTCAAGAAGGAGAACACCTGGCTCCTGGAAACCAGAGGTTGCAGACTTGGCTCAGAGGCCAACGCGCCTCGCCCCACCCATGCTTGCTGGTGGGGACGGTTTATTCTTTCCCCTTTGAAGAATTAGATGGGTAGGAAGTTATGAGGGCCAAAGGCTCCCCATGCCCTCTACTGTCCCTGCATGGGAACATCCCAAGTGTCCAAGCCAGGAAATGGGCACAGGAGGGACGTGTGAGAGCTCCACACCCTCTGGTCCCCTGCCGCGGTGTCACCAGGCCACGTTGCAGACACGGTGTATTTAGTGCACGAACTCTCCCCGCTGCCTGCGCTCCACGAGCCCACCCGGTCACCCTGACCCACGTCCACAGCCGCCCTGTGTTCTCCGCCTGTCCCCTTTTGTCATTTTGAGGTTGTGCACACGGAACCACAAGCCTCTAAACTTCTGATACTTTCTCCACACAGCACAGCATCCTGGGCCTGCTGAGGTGCGACTGTGCCACCCAGCACTCGTGACAGTTAATTCCATGGCCACGGTATTTGAGGCCATGAGGCCTGAGGGCTCCTCCTGGTGTGGGGGGCTAAAGGGGGAGCAGCCCCGCTCCCCGCCTTGCGCTCTCTTGCTCTCCTGTCCCCTCCCCTGGATGGCACAGCCCTCAAGGTACCGGCTGTACTCCTGGACTTCCAGGCTCCAGGACCCTGAGCCAAATAGACGTCCATTGTGGGTCAGCGCCCCCTGCAGGGTCGGGCCAGAGTGCAGATGTACCAATGCACCCCTTGGACTGACCGGTCACCCCAGCTCTTGCTGTCCCACTGCTGGGGGTGACACACCTCAGGGTGCTTGGGTCACTTCCAGGTCCTGGCTCTTATGAATACAGCTGCTATGGAGAACCTGCTCGGATTGTTTTCATTCCTCCAGGACAAACACCCAGAAGTGTACCTGCTGGGTCGTATGGCAGGTATTGTTTCAGCCCACAGTAATTTTTTAAAATCCTTGAATCAGTGGTCAATGTTTGACAATGAGAGGTCATATTATGTTGTAGCGTCTTCCCGGGAGGAGGATAGACAGCAAACTGTCAAGTACCTATAATATGAAAACAACTGTAGTGTAAGCACATCACATCTGGCTCTAAGCCCTCTTTGGTTTCCCAAGGTGCTCAGAGTAGTGTCCAAAGCTGCCTTTCAGCCCAAGGGCCAGCTGGGCAGGTTCAGATCCTCCCAGCTGAGACCAGTCTCCACCAGCTGCACCAGGCCAAGCTCATACTGACCTCAGGGCCTTTGCATTCGCCTCCCCCACCCAGGATCCATTTTCCCTTCAGGAAAATGCTGACCCCTTGCTTGCCACGCTAGACTGTGCTCAGTGGTCACCCCACCCCAGGGAGGCCTCTGCTGAACACCCCTCTAAAGGAGCCCTATCTCTCCTCACGTCAACCTGCTCTATTTGCTTCTGCATGGTTCCGCCCATCTGCCTTGCAGTGCTGGGGACGGAACCAGGCCCCGTGCATGCTGGGCACGTGCTCTGCCATGGAGCTGCGCCCGCCCTGTTATCCTGCCCCTCGTCTGTCCCATTTCCCCACAGGCAGGCACTGTGATGGGAACTAGAGCAGGAAACAGTCTCGGTCTTCACCCCTCCTCATTAGCACACAGCTCCTAACCTCGTGGAACCTCCAAAGTGACAACGGATGGCTCCTGGGTGCCTCAGGACCCAGGGGCTACTCCCCAGGGAAATGGGCTGGAACTTCGGTCCAAACCTCGACTTCCAGGAGGCAGAGGCACGAAGGTGAGCTGTCCTCAGTGGCCAGCGATGCCATCACGCATGCTCACACCCCAAAGCCTCCGTAACCCCCAAAGGGGCTGCTGCCCTGCCCTGCACCCCAACTCAGCCCTACAGCCCGTCCCGCTCCCGCCTCCTGGTTGGTGGTGAGTGTGTGAGGTCACGTGAGCCATCCCCTCGACTCCAGGGGTCACACTTGTAGAGGGAGCCGCACCCCGACGCCTCCCACGCACCTCGCACCTGCTCCTGTCCCCTGGTCCTTGCCTGTCATCTACTCCTTCCTGCACAGCACCTGGAGGTGACCGGCTTCTGCTTTCTGCTCGCTCTTCCTGGATTCCTGTGGGAATCCAGTGACATGCACGTTGGCTCCCCCGCTGCCCTGTGCAGGGTGGCACACTGGTGGTGCTCCTGTGGCTGCTGGGTCCCCCGCTCCACAGGACCTCAGAAGCCTCATGACGCTGGCTCATGATGCGAGGGCTGGTGCTGCCCCACTCTTGCAGCTGCCGAGCACTCCATCGTGTGTCCCACCACCCTGGACACCCGTGGGCTCCAGCAGTCTGCAGTGACAAGCAGTGACCCCTGCCTGTGTCACGCCTGTGACTGAAGTGGAGTTGCTGGGCAAAGGCACCTGGGCGTGTGATTTTGTTGGGCGTTGCTGAAGGAGAGTGTCAGTTCACATTCCCGCCAGCGATGCTGGCACAGTGGTTTGAACCAACGTGTAGGCGGGTGGCTGGGTGGCGCTGGACACTGGACACCTCTGACTGCCCGGCCCTCCCTGAGCGGAGCTGGCAGGTCCTGGAGGCCGCCACTGGGTGGCAGACAAAGCCCATCACAGGGGCAGCAGCACAGGTTTTCCGATTTTGCATCAGCGCCTTGCGCACCACAGCTGTGTGAGCCCAAGTGCTGGCAGTCACCTCGCTTTGCTGCCAATGACACACAGCTGGCATTGTGAGGCTGCTGGATGATGACCTGGCACTGACAATGCCCTGCGTGAGGTCCTCACTCCCTGAACACATGTGTAGTAGGTGTAGACACCAGGAGTGATGGACACAGGCAGGGTGGGCATAGCCAGAGGCGGGCACTCACCCAGCGTGTGGAAGCTTCCAACCCCAGCGCCACAAGCAGGACAAAACAGACCGACATCCCACCTGCATGACATCTGCCTCATAATGATGGCAGAGAAAGAGCCAGAGAGAGAAATATACATGCATGAGTCAAATCCGGATATGTGCTGTGGAGAAAGCTAATGGGAAGTGGGGGGGGCAGTGAGCATGTGTGTAGTGTGTGACGAGTTTCTCGTGTGTATGAGGAGGGGTGTGTGTGGCGTGCGATGCTTGGTTTATTATCCGTGTGACCAGGGAGGGGCTGACTGAGAAGTACCCGGGAGGACCCCAGGCCAGCCATCTGCAGAAGAGCATGGAGCAGGAGGACAGGAAGTGCAAAGGCCCTGAGGCAGGAGCGGCCCCGCCTGTTGGAAGAGTGCAGTGTAAATGGCCAAGGCCACTCCCACCCCTGCAGTTCACCCAGTCACCAGGTCCCTGCCATGGGCCAGACACGACCCCCGTCTTGAGACCCTGGTCTCTTTGTTCCTGGGGTTCTCATTGGCGGGGGCATCTGGTGGGCAGCAGGAGGTGTGTGCTCCGTGCTGTTGGGCTAAGCTGACAGCTCTGAAGTGGACCAGAAAGTCCACAGGCACCATCACTGGGAAAGCAGGCACCACACAGGAAGCCTGGGTGGCCTCCACCTTTGTCATCCCTGAGCGACTTAACTGCAAAGTGCAGGACGTGGACAGTCTGCAAAACGAGGGGACTCAGTGGGCGGGGGGCTGGGCAGCCCTGCATCTGGCTGCACACCCGTCGGCACGCCCTCCCCACTAGCGCCCCCAAGCCCTCCTCTGCCCCAGTCGCCACGTCTTACAGGTCCCCCCTTGAGTCATGAGTCCATAAGCCTGTGACGCTGGCCTTATCTTCCTATGGGGATTGCGATTCTATCTTCCTTCAAAAATGCTGCCTCCCCAGCGCCTCGAGCCTTTCCCAGATGAGCAACAGATGTGGGGAGAACAGCCCACGCCTCCTTCGAGAGCAATCAGACTCACTTCCATTTTGAAAATCTGGCAAAGGAGATCAGATGAAGACGGGCAGTGGCCAGAGGGCGCGCGGGGGGCTTGGCTGCCGCGAGGTTATGATTGTCACAGGGCCTGGATGGAACTCAGGGGGACTTGCCCAAGGGCAGTGACGAGGGAGACAGGAGAAGCAGAGGAGCAGGACAGGGAGGCCAAGGGGGAGCTGAGCGGACAGTCTGCAGGGTGCTGGGCACATGGGAGTTGGGCTCCAGGAGGGCGTCCAAGAGGCACTGTGCTCTGGAGGAACTCGGGTTCTTCCCCCTTGGCTGCCCAACTCCTTGACCCCTTCCTCTGCCCGCTACCTGGACCCTCTGCTCACCCAGTGGGGGCTGAGGTCTTGGCCCAAGCTTACACCCAGCGCCCCCAGGAAACAGCCTGGCTTTGTTGGCAACAGGGACTCAGCTAGGACACCTTGCAGGTTGAGGCCACCCTGTCTGTACAGGAAGGACTCCCAGCATCACCAGGCTCTGCAGGTCATGAGGCTGCGCAGGGCCTTCCCCAGATGTGCCTGCATTTAGACACCAGATGCTTCTGGGACTTTGGTCTCTTGCTGGGACCAGTGCAGTATGCAGCCAGCTCAGTCACTCCATGATTCCATAACGCGCTCCTGTGGGTTCCTCCACCCTTCGTTCTGTCTCTTCTCCATTAGTGTTTAATTATTTAAAGCCAGGCATGGTGGCACTTGCCAGTGGTCCCAGTTACTCAGGCTACTGAGGCAGAAGTTCAAGGCTAGCCTGGGCAACATAGTCAGAGTCCATCTCAAAAAGAAAAAGAACTATTGAGTAAGGTTCCCTGTGTGTGAGCACAGTAGCGAGTGCAGGGACACCAGGGACAGCCCTGTGCCTAGGGGAGGGACCGAGCCCTGCGCCCTGGGGTGGGAATGGAAATGGAAGAGGGTACGGAGATTCCCCAGAGGGTTGAAGTAGAATCTCCACTTGATCCAGCGATCCTGCCTCTGGGTGTGCATCCAAACAACCAGCACAGAGTCCAGGGCGCAGTTTGCACCCCTGTTCACTGCAGATCACGCACCATAGCTGAGACAGGGAAGGGGCCAGAACGTCCATCGGGGCTGCATGGTCAACCAGCGTGGGACTGGTACAGTGGGGGCTGAGCCTTAGGAAGAGGAAATCCCGTCCCGTGCGGCAACATGACGAGCCCTGCGGACACCGCTCGGTGCAGGCCGGTCACCCAGGGACAGACACTGCATGACTGGCACGAGCAAAATGCTCAATAATTGAAGTTATCATGCTTATTCTAAGTGGCAACGAGGCCACGTGGCCCCTGAGCACAAACCGGCAGCTGAGGCCTGGGCACATACGCATTTCCCGGGTGCCACGTGGTGTTTCGAGGCCCCTGCACACGGTACGCTCCAGTCAGGGTACACACATCCATCGGCCCAAGTGCTCATCATTTCTCTGTGGTCACAACTTTCAAAACTCTTTCTTTCAGCTTTTCTGACGTACACAGGACATTTTCATCTGTGCTCACCCACCGCCACAGCACCAGCACGCGCTCACCTGCCTAACTGTACCTCAGTGCCTGTGCCTGTGCCTGCCTAGCCGGGCCCCCCCCACTCGCCACCCTGGGGACCCCTGATCTGCTCTCCGCGTCCATGAGATCAGCTCTGCTGGACTCCATGCCTGGAAGAGGCCGTGTCATGGGCCCCCCTGACCCTGGCTTTTCACTTAACACCATGTTGTCATGAATGACCCATTTCATCCTTTGTGTCCTGACACTGAAACTGAGATGTGAGTTTGTGTAAACAGAACTTACTACGCTAGCTCTTCTCTTCCATTAGTTCCCATGTGTTTCCAGATTACTTTCCAATGACATATATCCCTTAAAGCCCAGCCCTCGTTCCTTTGTTAAAATAGTATATAAGCCCCATGGCTAGCCACGTAAGTGAATGTCACTTCTTTTGTATGAACTCCTGTGCGTATTGATTTAAAATGTCATGCCTTTTCCCTCGTTTATCTGTCTTTCATTAGTTTAATTTGCAGGCCCAACATACAGAAGATAAGAAGATACAGAAAAAAGTTCCTCCCCCAGCATTTTTGATTGTCTGATCTCGAAAATTTCTGCTATTCTCCTTGTAGTTTGGATGTACCGTAGCTGAGCCAGTCCTGTGCCGATGCCCAGCTTCTCCCCACTGCTGTGTGTTTATGAACACACACGGTCCCTTCCTGATCTCTGCTTCAAACGGCATGACCACCATCTGCCACTGTTTGGGTTTTCTTCTGAAGTCAGCTAACACTGCTGGCACAGCCAGCCAGAGACTGAAAACAAAGAGCAGGACGGCTTACACCGGACTAATTTTAGACTTTCTAAATGCATTTGAGTGATGATTCATGCCTCTTAAATTCAAAGCTGTTTGTTGGACCATATGGCCCATGGGGATGGGAGAGACCTTGCCCTGTAAGCTGGAAGAACGCCAAAGAGGAAAAAAAGCATTTCTAACTAGAGGGCGCCCTCCTGCCTCCTGGGTGGAGTGTCAGCTCCCTGAAGTCAGGGCTGTGCTGCGCGAAGAAACTGCGTCAGGTTTCCAGTCTGCTTTTTTTCTTTTTTGGTAAAATCTTTCCTCTTTTTCTCATTACAAAGCAATGCTATCCAAACCACAAGTAACAACAAAAAAAGATAGGCTAGGCTCATCCAAATCAAAAGCTTTGGGGCTTCAAAGGAAACTGAAAGAAAGTGCAAAAACAGGTTAAAGAAAATGGAAGAACGTATTTGCAAATTGTGTATTTGATGAGGGTTGTCTCTGTCTGGCAGGGCTGGGGCTTGGACGACAGGCATTAGCTTCTCGGGGCCCTGGAGGCTGGAGGTCCCAGCTCAGGGTGCCAGTGTGGAAGCTGGTGAGGGTGCTCTTCTTGCTTGAAGAGGCCACCTTCCTGCTCTGTGCTCACATGGCCGCACTTGGAAGAAGGGGGTAGGGAGATATCTTTTGCTTCCTCTTCTAATAAGGGCACTAATTCTATTGTGAGGGCACCACCCTCGTGACTTCACCTAAATCTAATTCTCCTCCAAAGGCCCGTCTCCAAACACCATCACATTGTGGGGCTTCAACACATGGATCTCAAAGGGGACACAGTTAAGTCCATAGCAAGGGTTCTAGCATTGAGAATGTACAAAGAGCTCATGACACATAGCAAACAACTGGATAACTCAATTAAAGATGGCAAAGAACGGACTAGACATTTCTCTAAAGAAGAGACACAAATGGCCAATAAACACGTGTTCAGCCTCATTAGCCCTCAGGTACTTAAAAATCAAACCCACAATGAAATCCCACGTTACACTCACGAGGGATAATAGTGTTTTAGAGGATGTAGGAAAATTGGGTCCCTCAAACATCATTAGTGGAAATGAACAGTGATCTGAAAACAGCCTGGCTCTCCCCAGAAGGCTAACATCCACTGGGTACGTGCCACGTTGAGTTCCTATTTGCAAAAGAGGAAGGTGCCCATATTCTCTTATATTTTTATCACATTAATCATTAATTCAAAATTTTTGATCTTAGCAGTTTTATTTATTGATTTCTTCACAAGTGCAGTCCACCTACATGTGCAAAAATAATCATTGCAGCATTATTCACATCACGAGGCACAGTATGGATGCTTACAGGTGGGGTAGGGCTAACAGATAACAGCAAGTCAATTATACAGAATTCCAGAACATATTTAGAAAGATCAAGTTGGATCTATCTGTACCCTTGGGAAATAACAAGATATGCTGTGCATGAGACAGGAGGATCTCAAGTTTCAGGCCAGCCTGGTCAACTTAGCAAGACCCTGTCACAACAAAAAAAGGGGGGTGTGTGGTTGGGGATATGACTCAGTGGTTAAGCACCCTGGGTTCAAATCCCAGCACCCTCCCCCCCAAAAAAAGATAAAATCATGACTCTTAGGCAAATGTAAAACAACCATTTGTCAAAGATCTCAATGCACTAGTTATCGAAGAAACTAGTAAGATCTTTAAAAAAAGTCCTGGAAGATGTAGGTAGACCTGTGGTTGTAGGTTCAGCAAAGATGACAGGGGTGACATTTGAGACCAAGTTCTAAAGTGCAACACGGCTGTGGCCTTGCTCTCTTGGCGTGTTTGCCCTGGAGGACGCTGCTGCCCAGACCTGAGGACGTCTACGCAGCTCTTTGGAGCTGCTCAGAGGGGAGGAGCTGAGGCCTCCTGCCTACAGGCAGCTCTGATCTGCCACCTTAACCACTGAGCATGTTGCCGAAAGCTCGGTCCTTGTCCCTGATGCCAATCCAATAACAAGGACATAGTTTTGAGAAAAGGAAAAAGACAATTTATTGCTTTGCTAGCAAAGGAGAATAACAGGGGACTCCTGTCCCAAAGGCTGTGATTCTGCCCATCAGTAGCAACAGGGGGCTTTTAGAGAGGTGACTCAGAGGCTGCATTCCTCGTGTCCTCTGTAGGAGCCGTAAGGCACTTGTTAATTTGAGAGAGAGTCATTTGTGAGGTCCTTCTGGTGACATCCCCAAATAGGTCACTTCCTTCCTGTGGTGGGTGAGTGCTCAAGGGCAGATAACTGTCTAGGATGGGAAAGAAAGGTAAACCTGTCTCCCCTGAGATCTGGAAGGGGGAGAGATTAGGAAGGAGCAGGGAGAGAGGAAGAGAAAGAAACATGTCCATTTAAAAAGTAGTCGCAGTGGCAGAGCATCAAGGGCTATAATCGAAACATCAAGTGGACACTGTTACAAGCACATCCCCAGCCCCTTACGTTTTATTTTGAGACAAGCTCTCGCTAAGTTGCTCAAAGCCTTGAACTTGCCATCCTCCTGCCTCAGCCTCCCAAGGCACTGGCATCACAGGCATGTGCCACTGCACCCAGATGTTATTTGTTACCATTGTTCTTGACCTCACTTTCATGTGGACTATAAAACAAGCCAAATCATAGAAATGGAGAAATGTCAGCTACCAGGGGCAGGGCTGGGAGGAGATGGGGAGATGCAGGTCAAAGCGTACAAGCTTCAGCCACACAGGATTAATGAGTTCAGAGGTCTAAGGCCCAGTGGGCACTCTTGTAGCAATATTGCATCGAACACTGAAAATGTGCTAAGAGAGCCGCCCATTTTAGGGGCTCTTGCCACATATAGAAAGAGGAGGTGTGTGAGGAGATGTTATTTGTTTTTATTTTTTTAATTCTTTTTTTAGATATTTATTGACCTTTATTTTATTCATTTATTTATATGTGGTGCTGAGAATTGAACCCAGTGCTCTGCCACTGAGCCCCAGCCCCAGCCCATGTTCTTTGGTCTTTGAAATCATCATCTCACTGCATATGTGTAAACAGATGACATCATGTTGACTTTCTTATTTGTATACTTCTGTGTTACTCCAGATTTCCTGTTGAGACTCAGTGCACTTTTCTAATAAGGAAAAACAAATCTTTACACATTAGAAGTGCTTCTTGTTGGCCTGACGAGCGAGCTCATGGAGCCAGTCACTCCCTGCCACCATGTTGTGACGGAGTATGAGGCCATGCTAGATGCTGGGGCCACATTCCTGCCCTTCATGACCCCCAGAACTGTGGACCAAACCAATGTGGTTTTTACAAATTAAAAAAGAAAAATAAGCCGGGCACGGTGGCGCATGCCTATAATCCCAGCACTTAGGGAGGCTGAGACAGGAGAATCGTGAGTTCAAAGCCAGCCTCAGCAATGGCGAGGCACTAAGCAACTCAGTGAGACCCTGTCTCTACATAAAACACAACATAGGGCTGGGGATGTGGCTCAGTGGTCAAGTGCCCCTGAGTTCAATCCCCAGTACAAAAATAAAAAATAAGAAAAAAGAAAAATAAATCCTCAGGTTTTTACCCTCAAGCAGAATGACTTGCAAAAGACCCTGGGCAGGAAAGGTAGGCAGCCAACCTTCCTCCCAGGCCTGAGTGCTGTTGGCAGGTGGCTCTCCATAGGCAGCAATCATCTTGGAGGCGTGCAGGGTGAGACCTCGCCTCTGGTGGAGATCCTGCCCCCCAGCCAGGCTCGGGAGGGGACACAGGGTGAGTTCATCCTTTTTGTGGCACCTCCGTTTGTTCCTCTCCATCCATCCCGACCCCGCTCTGGCTCTGCTGCTTCCTGGCGGAGAGACAAGGCTGCAGGCGAAGGTCCCACCAGCGCTGCAGTCTGGCATCCCATGCACTGTGGTGTGGGTGACATGGGTGACATGGGTAACATCCCATGTGCTGTGGGTGAGCTGCTGAGCTCGCTGGGCCCCGGGTTTCTAGATCAAAAATACAGCTTAGTCTTTTTTTTTTTTTTGGGTACTGGAGTTTGAACTCAGGGGCTCTCGATCACGGAGCCACATCCCCAGCCCTATTGTGTGTTTTATGTAGAGACAGGGTCTCACTGAGTTGCTTAGCACCTCGCCATTGCTGAGGCTGGCTTTGAACTCGCGATCCTCCTGTCTCAGCCTCCCAAAGTGCTGGGATTACAGGCGGGCGCCACCGTACCTGGCTATAGCTTAGTCTTTTGAGCACACATATTAAACACCACCCGCTGATTGTCCAGGGTTGCACAACAAACCTCCACAAACACAGTGGCTTAAAACTGCAGGCATCCACTCCCTCGCGGCTCTGAAGGCTTCGAGATCAAGACGCTGCTTGGCTGTGCGTCTCTGGAAGCTCTGGGGAGGACCCTGCCCTCCCCACCATGGCCAGGATTCCAGGTGTTCCTGAGGCTGCTTCAGTCCAGCCTCCACCTCGTCTGCGCAGAGCCTCCGCCCCATCTTGACCTCTCTCTCTCTCAGAAGGACACATCCCTGGGTTTAGGAAGCACCCACATCTTGAGATCCCTAACTTGTGTGCATCCACAGGCCAGTTGCTGTTCCAGGCTCCAGGGGGCCAGGTGTGCACATCATGTTGGGGGCTGTATCGGCTTGCGGGGGCCACAACAAAGGCCCGCACCAGGCAGCCAAAGCAGAGATGTACTCTCTCACAGTCGCGGAGGCTGGAGGCAGCTGTCCTCTGGGCCCTCTCCTGGGCGTGCACACTGCCACCCGCTCCCTGTGGCTCCACCTGGTTCTTTCTGTGTGTCCACGTCCTGATGTCCCCTTCTTATCAGGATGTGAGACCTGTTGGAGCAGTGTCTGCTCCGAAGACCCAACTCAGATGCAGCTCAGTCACCTCTCTAGGGACCGTCTCTAAGTACAGTCACACCCTGAGGTGCTCGGGTGAGGACTTCAGTTTATGAATTTGGAGGACTCAGCCCAGTCCATGACAAGGGCCATCATCTGACCCGTACAGCATGATGGGACAGATCTGCAGACGTCAGAGATTCACTGGGCACTGGCTGGTGGAGTGGAGAAGAGTGGCCATCTTGCTACTGCCTCTGCGCACAGCCCCAGGCAGGCCAGGAGGTGTGGCCGGGGGACCAGCGTTGGCCCTGGTCAGGGGCCAGGAAACCCAGGATGTGTCTGCCCCACAGTGACCTTCTGGTTCGGAAAAGGCAAGGATGGCTTCAGGGGACACTCTGTGTGCCCAAGGGGAAGGAACGTTCTGGAGGCTACTGCTTACTCATTTGTCCCCCAAAACCCTTCAACAAAGGCCACTTTCTTTAACCTCTCACAGACGCTTCCTCTGGATTCTGATTAACATGCTGTGCCTTGAAACAGGGACCTGCCTGTACCGTCCTTCTCCTGGCTTGTTTTCACCTGTGTCGTCACCAGGTCAAAGGTCACCTGTCCACATCACTCACATCTGGGCAAAAGTCACCATTTCCTGGAACCACACATCAGCCAGGCTCACTGGGGCTTCACAGACTTTGTCTAACAAATGTGCTCCTCACGGCCGCTCAGGGAAAGAGTGCTGGGCGGCGGAGTCGGTAGGAGTCCCTGACCCCATCCCTTCCCACAGTGGGCATGTGGACAGGTGACCTGTCTTCTGGGACGTTGGTGTCCTCCTTGGTGAAATAGAGGTGCTGGTGGTACCTGAGAGTCTTCCTGCCACCTCCTACATGCTCTTCCCAGTCTTGGTGACACCTTGTGCTGCAGCCACCACAAGGCAAGGAAGCACGTCACATGCCAAGGGCCATAAACTCACTTGAAGCTCAAGAGGGGACCTGGCCTGAGCCCAGGATCAGTTCCCAGCTTCTGTAAGTGCCCTTGGCCCCCGGGGCGGGGGGCTGGATGCCTGGTCCAGGAGGCATTACCAAGTTCCTGTAATCTTTCAGCCCAGCAGAAGGACTGCTTCCCGGGAGAGGGCAGACGGAGATGGGGAGGTCACTTTCTTTCTTTCTTTCTTTTTTTTTTTTTTTTTTTTTCTTTTTTTTTTTTTTTTGGTACCAAGGACTGAACTCAGGGGCCCTCGGCCAATGAGCCACATCCCCAGCCCTATTTTGTGTTTTATGTAGAGACAGGGTCTCACTGAGTTGCTTAGCACCTCACCATTGCTGAGGCTGGCTTTGAACTCGCGATTCTCCTGTCTCAGCCTCCCTAAGTGCTGGGAGGACAGGCGTGTGTCACCGCGCCCGCTTTCTTCCTGATGGCTGCAGCTCCTCTGTAGCTCCATTGCCAGATAGGAGAACGAGAGGGATGGAGACGCCACCTAGTGGTAGAGCGCTTGCCTAACACACACCAAAGCCTCCAGCTGGATTCCCAGAACCACCAACAAAAGAGAAAAGAAAAAGAATCCGGGACACCTCATTCCTTCCAGGCACGAAGCAACAGCTCCCTGATGGCAGGACTCAGAGCAAAGTGAGAATGTGGGGTCCTCGTCAAAATACCATCAGGAACTTTTCACATTTACAAGCGCATGCGGTGGTCACTACAGTGAATGGACATTTTTTAATTTATTTATCACCTTAAAAAGATGCTCCAGGGCTGGGATGTGAGTCAGAGGCAGTGTTTAGCATATGTGAGGCCCTGGGTTTGACCCCAGCACCAAAAAGAAAGAAGCAGCCACCGCAGCAGCCACCCGCTCCCTGGCTCCCACCCTGGCAGCCGCCAGTCTGCCTCTCCCACTGTGGGTGGTCCATGTACATGGGGTCACAAACTCTGGGGCCCTTTGCGTCTTGGCCCCTGTCAGCACTTCATTCCTTCTCATGTCTGGATGGTGTCCTAGTGTGTGGACAGACGGACTCCGCCCCTGGACGTCAGGCTGTAACCCATATCATTGTGCTGGCACCCACTCACCCGCAGCAGCCCACCACTGGGAACCACCTCTCCTGCCGAGTCAGGCCTTTGGGAAAGGAGGGCCTGTGAGCCCAGGGAGAAAAGAAAGTTCTCGTAATTTCCAGGTAGGAAAAGCCCTTTGGTGTGGCCATGACGCCACACCATTCCTCTGGGTCACAGCTCCCTCTGCTCTGAGAGTCTGAAGCTGCCTTATCTTTCTCCATCTTCTGCGTGGAAGAGAGGAAGAGGGGCAAGAGTCTGCCGGCAGCTGGGGGTTCCCTGTTGAGGAGGGGCTTCCTGCAGAGCTCAGGTGAGAACACCGATAATCCTGTCCAGCTCCTTATTTTTTGCAGCTTGGGGGAAATTTGCGAAGTACAGTTGTCCCTCGTTGTCTGAGGGAAATTGGTTCCAGGACTCACACAGTCCAGCCCAGCGCACTGCAGCTAAACACCTCACCTTCACTGGTGTGTTTGCATACAACCTGCAGACACTTTAAATCATCTCTAGTGACTTACAGTAACCCACACAACGTAAATGCTACACAAACAGTTGTCATGATGCATTATTGAGAAAGTAATGACAAGAGAAAAAATCTGTATGTTAAAAAAACATTCCCCTGGGCCCCCCCAATAAATGGTTGGTTAGATCCAAGCCCTTGGCAGGGATCTGGCTAGGTATCCTCTTTCCTGGCGGGGGAAACTCCTAGCTGCCCATTGGAATTGGGACTTCAGCTTCCTTCCTTCATTCAACATGCATTTAATGCCACCCTGAATTTGGTTGGCAGGGCTGCTGAACAAGGCGCCACAGACACATGCTCTTCCACAGGTCTGGGCACAAAGTCCAGGGGTCAGCAGGGCCATGCACTCTCTCTCTAAAGGGCCTGGGTGCTCCGTGCCTTTCTCTTTCTGGTATGGCTGGCGATTCTGGCCTTCCCCACCTCTGCCCTGTGGTGACACTGTGCTTTCCTCATCCAGGGGGTCTGTCTGTCTCTCCTCTTGTAAGAACACCAGTCATATTGGATTGTGGACCAACCTTCATCCAGCGGGCCTAACCTCATCTTAACCTGCATCTGAATTACATCTCCAACTGCCCTGTTTCCAAATCAGGTCATATCCACAGGCCCTGAGGTTAGAACTTGACTTTTTATTTTATATTTAATTTTATTTTTTTGAGAGAACAATTTAGCTCACCATGCAATCTCTCCAAGAAAATAAAAACCTTATTGGAATCTTAATTAGAATGGCATTCGATTTATATCATAACTTGAGGATTTGGACTTCCTGTTACTAAAGGGCATTAGGATCTCCTGTTTCAATTTTGTGTCATGTCACATAATAACATTTGATTATTTTCCTCATAAAACTCTAGGCATTTAATATTAAAGTTATTTCTAAGTATATCACAGATTCTGTATGCATTTTTTTAAAATATTTTTTAGTTGTAGATGGACACAATGTCTTTATTTTATTGCTTTGTATGTGGTGCTGACGATCGAACCCAGAGCCTCACGCATGCGAGGCAAGCGCTCTACCGCTGAGCTACAATCCCAGCCCTCTGTATGCATTTTGAATGAAGTATTTTTTTCCTTCTATTTCTAGGTGTTTCTTGCTAGCTCGTCAGGAAGCAATTTGTTTTCATGTATTTATCTTGAGCTCAGTCACCTAATCAAACCTTCCTATTAATTCTGTTCGCTTCTGTAAAGTATATTTGGCAGTTTGAGGATGTAGCTCAGTGGTAGAGTGCTTGCTTAGCATGCACAGGCCCTGGGTTCACTTCCCAGCCCCCACATGTATATTTGGGGTTTTCTAGGTGCATAATCTTATAAGGAGGTCTCATGGGAATGTGAAGTGAAAGCCTGGAGTGACAGGTAGAAACTCGGAAAGGAGGGCCTGGGGTTGTGGCTCAGTAGCAAAGTGCTCACCTAGCACGCGGGAGACACCGGGCTTGGTCCTCAGCACCACATAAAAATAAAATATATTGTGTCCACTAACAACTGAAAAATAATTTTTTTTTGTTACCAGGGATGAACTCAGGGGCACTCGACCACTGAGCCACATCCCCAGCCCTATTTTGTGTTTTATGTAGAGATAGGGTCTCACTGAGTTGCTTAGCGCCTCCCCGTTGCTGAGGCTGGCTTTGAACTTGCGATTCTCCTGTCTCAGCCTCCCTAAGTGCAGGGATTATAGGCGTGCACCACCACGCCAGGCTTAAAAAATAAATATTTAAACAAACAAACAAACAAACAAAGACTCAGAAGGGAGGTGGAACCAGGTCAGGAGGGCCACAAAGTCAGCCACCCTTCTAATCCAGGGAGCCAGGCCTACAGCCTAGATGCAGCTGAAGGCCAACCTTCACCAGGATTTCTGTGTCTAAGCCCCAAAGAGCACAAATCCTAGGCCCAGCATCCAAGGCCCTCTGATCCCAGACCTAGACTTCCCAGGGCTCCTTGGTGCAGGTGGAGGTAGCCCACCCTGTGCTCCATCTGGAGGAAGAACTAATTCTTTCTCTCTTCTTCTTCTTTATTTTTTTATTGTTCATTTTTTGGTACTGGGGATTGAAGCCAGGTGGTGCTACACCACTAAGCCACATCCCAGCCCTTTTTCCTCTTTTCTTTTGAGACAGGACCTCACTAAGTTGCTCAAGCTGGCCTTGAACTTGTGATCCTCCCGCCTCAGCAGGCACCGCTGCTCTCCACGATTCTCTTGTCTTGAAGATGGTGAAAGGGTAGCCGTTCTGCACGGAGGCTGCTTCTCCTGAGTACTTCTCCTGCCTGCCATGGCTTCCTTCTGTAATTGGCCAGAAATGTAAATATTTGGGTTTTGCGGCCACCTGTCTCTGTCACCACGCCTCAACTCTGCGGCAGTGACAGCAGCCGTTGTGTACATGTTGTCTGAAGCTGCTTTTGAAGCCATATGGGCTACAAAGTCTGCGTCTGCTCTCTGGCTCTTCACAGAAGCTTGCCAGCCCTGCGGGACTGGGTGAGCATCTTCCAAGTCAGCCAACTGTGCCTCCTTGAACTGAAACCTGAGAGCGCCAGGGAGGACACCAATAAGGCCTCCTGCAGAGCAATCCTGCTGGCCCTGTCCTGATGTGGTCCAGGACAGTCCCTGCCATTCCCTGCAATCTGGTCCCATTCACGAGAAGCTGCCTTCAGCTGTGGGCCCCAGTGCCTTGAAATCTTTCCCCTTCATTACAGCTGGTCCTATGACGAGCAAACCATTGCTTGCTTGCTGGCAGCCAGCTGGGCTAGGGGTCTTCTGCTGAATGGAAGGAGGATTCAGCAGTCTTGAGCCAGTTTTTCTAGTTCCCAGGTGCTTTCCAGATTCTTCTGTGGGTTTATTTATTTATTTTTTTTAGGTGAAAACTCTGCCTGGGTTTGCAAATGATATGGGGAGGGGTAAGTCATTGTTTGAAAAGTGTGGCCTCTGAGGCTTTTCTTTCTTCTCTTTCAATAAAAGGAATTAAAGTCTTTGCTCCCCTTAACCTTGGACTTCTGCCAAGTGTCCTTAATGGCATTTTCACCAGCTTTTCTCCTCCTGGCCCAGGGGACTGCTTCTTCTACCTTCTGCTTCTTCTAGTTGTGGGAGTCTCAAGCCTGGTTAAACCCTTCATTTATCACATTAGACACTCTAAAAGCAAATGGCACTACCAACCTGCACACACTTGGTAATGCCAGGAGAAAAGAAAGGATCATCATTATTCTCAAATATTCAAATTCACAGCAGTGCCTCTGTGTCTGTAAGAAAGACAGAGATTGTTGGAGCCCAGCAACCAAATCCCCACTAGGAACATACCTGCAGTTGAATAAAGATGTGCTTTATTAGCTTGTTACAGCAAGCCTCCTGGGGGAAACCCCCAGAGGGCCCTCTGGGAGAGTCTGGTGGGAGAATAGGAGAGTCTGCATTTGTGCCCAAGTGATGCTGACGGGGGACCAGAAATGCAGGGACTGGTTCTCAAGTGGACACAGTCAAGAAGCTAAGTGAGGCGGGCACGGTGGTGCATACCTGTAATCCCAGTGGCTCGGGAGGTTGAGGTAGGAGGATCGCGAGTTCAAAACCAGCCTCTGCAACTTAGTGAGGCCCTAAGCAACTCAGTGAGACCCTGTTTCTAAATAAGATACAAAAAAAAGGGGCTGGGGATGTGGCTCAGTGGTTGAGTACTCCTGAGCTGAATCCCCAGTACCCAAAAAAAAGAAGCTAAGTGAGCCAGGCATGCCTGTGGTCCCAGCTGCTCAGGAGGCTGAGGCAGGAGGATCACTGGAGGCCAGGAATCCAAGGCCAGCCTGAATAACATAGCCAGACTCCATCTCAAAACAAAAAAACAGAAAGAAGAGAAGCTGCGCAATTTGGCAACTGAATATCTTAATAGCAACTAAAATAGGATTGGAATGAAGTGCAGGGATGGAATTGACATTGATAAGGGTTAGCTGTCACTTGGCTTAGAAGAAAGAGGTCTTTCACCATGTCTCCAGCTGTCTACAAACTCTGAGCATTGTCTGGGCCGCCCAGGGTACTGTCCCAGGCTTCAGGCACCAGCTCCTTAAAACAGCGACACGAGTCCTCTCGTACACGTATATTTGCACAACTTCTCTTTAGAATAAGCTTTCTCAAATTTTGCCCTGCTGACACCGGGGACAGGTGATTCTCAGTTGGCGGGGCCGTCTTGTGCATTATCAGATGTTTCGCAGGATCTGTGACCTGCACCCACCAGATGCCAGCAGCATCCTCCTCCTCCCAGTAAAACTATCAAAACTGTCCCTGATGTTGCAACATGCATCTACGATGGGGGTAGTTGTCCCCCACTTGAAAACTATCGCTTTAAAATGTCATATGAACTTGGTGCGGTGGCACACACCTATAATCCCAGTGACGCGGGAGGCTGGGGCAGGAGGATGGCAAATTCAAGACCAGCCTCAGGAACTTAGCAAGATCCTGACTCAAAATAAAAAAAATAAAAAGGGATAGGGATGTAACTCAGTGGTAAAGCACCCTGGGTTCAATTCCCAGTACCCAAATGAAAAAATAAAAAATAAAAAGATAGAAAGCTCTATGAAGCAACAGCTATGGCTTCTGGGGAGAAAAACCAGGAGGGGGCAATCAGGGGTCAGAGGGAGACTTGTCAACTCTTCTGTACCCTTGGATTTCCATCCCATGTGCAGGGGATAATCTATGAAAACATACAAATATATGTGAATTCACAGGTACATGACTAAACCAAGAACAGCTCTAAACTTTTCACAGACAACTCCACAAGCATATGAAAAAATCTGACATTACTGTACCAGCAACCAGAGAAGTGTGAGCGGAGCCTGTGATGACCCAGCAACCAGAGGCACCGAGTAGCTCCTCCGGAGTGATCTGAGGTGGCTTCACAGCCGCCTCCAGTGCCCTGTGCAGAGAATGCGGATGTCACAAAGAGTGCACATTTCTAAGACCCAACAGTGGGCTCACCACTCTTCGTGTATCAAAACAGAAAAAGAGCTGGGCGCGGTGGCTCACGCCTGTAACCCCAGCACTTTGGGAGGCTGAGACAAGAGAATCGCGAGTTCAAAGCCAGCCTCAGCAATGGTGAGGCACTAAGCAACTCAGTGAGACCCTGTCTCTACATAAAACACAAAATAGGGCTGGGGGTGTGGCTCAGTGGTCGAGTACCCCTGAGTTCAATCTCCAGTACCAAAAAAAAAAGAAAAGAAAAGAAAAGAAACAGCTTTTCCACAGACCATTTGGACTTTCTCACAGCTTGGTGGTTGGGTTCCAAGAATAAAAGTCCCCAAAACAAGGGAGAATTTTGTGGTACCTCTAGAGCATAACCTTGGAAGTAACAGTGCATTAATTTTTTTTTCTTATTTATTTATTTTTTATTTACTTGCGGTGCTAAACCCAGAGCTTCATGAATGCTAAGGCAAGCCCTCTGCCACAGAGCTACACCCTGCTTCTCAAAGGCAGGCTGATTTTCACGTTTTCCATTGATTGATGGGTCCCTGACATACATTCTGCCTCACTACAAGCCTAAAAGCCATGGGGCCAACTGACCAGGGATTGAAAACTTTGAAATCATAAGTCAAATCTTCCCATGTAACTCAATAGTAGGGCCCTTGTCCAGCAGGTGTGACACCCTGGGCTTGATCCCCGCCTCCCAGCACATAAAAACAAAAAAAACAAACAAACAAAAAAAAAAACCAAACACAAAGCAAGGAAACCAAAGTAAACCTTTCAAACCTTAAGTCAATCATCTCAGGTAGTTTGTCACAGCAACAGAAAGCTGACTAATGCACAACTAGCAAGCACTGTCCTCGTGGTGTTTTGGCATTTGATCTAGTTAGAGCTGTCTTTCTCCTTGATTGGGGGCAGGAGGGAGGAAATACAAAGACTGAAAATGCCAGGAAAGAACTCTGATTGGCTCAGCTTATGTCACATGGAAAAGACAGAAAATGCTCATCTGCCTACCCACCTGGAGGATTCTGGGTGCATGGATGACTCTTGCTAATACCTGCTTCCTCACCTTAAGGTGCCCTTTGCTTTTCTTCCTTTCAAAGTACTAAAGCCGCTATTTTAATACAGCAAAACAATTCTTCACAGGGGTCTTGTAGAATTGACTGGATAGAGGATTGGAAGCAAATAAAGTAGAGAATAGACTGATGGTTCTGCAAATTCTAAGGGTGAGGGAAGGGAGGCAGGGGTGGCGATCTACTTGCAATGTAGAGGATTTATCTTGAAACTGTCTTCTTAGATGGCATGTTCTATTTAAATTGCATGCTTACTTGGCTTGGCTTGTGTCTTAGTCCATTTTCTGTTGCTATAACAAAATATCTGCAACAAGAGGATTTACAGAAAATAAGAGCTTATTTGGCTTGTGGTTCTGGAGCCTGGAAAGTCCAAGAGTGTGGATGGTATGGGCAGCTCCTCGGCCTCTGGTGAGAGCTGCTTGCTGCACCATCACCCGGCAGAGGACATTGCAAGGGAAAGCAGACCGAGCTGCTAGCTCAGGTCCCCTCTCACAGTCACTACTGCCATTACCTGGGCCCCACCCTCATGACCTCATCTAATCCCAATTGCCTCCCAAAGGCCCCACCTGCAAATACCATTAACATACAAATCTAGGGATTAAGTTTCCAACACAAGACCTTTGGGGGGTGACCCATTCAAACCACACCAGCTTGATTCAGGGGGTGCTGATGGAAATGGGGGGCAGAGAAACAACTTCCCAGTAGTAATAACGGCCAAACACAATACAGCTCTTGTGATGTTTTCTGTGAACTTGGTAAGTGTGAACTCGTGTACACTCATAACAACTCATAGGTCCTTTCCACACCCACCTCACAGGTGAGGAAAGAGTACCACACGGGGCTTATGTAACCCTCCTGGGTCACACAACTGGCAAGTGACCAAGCTCACAACCAGGCCGCTGGGCTGCAGAGAGACTCACGTCTCTTGGCCTCCCTTTGCTCTCCGAGGGGCAGGCCTGTATCTGCAGGTTGCCTGCTGGGCAAGCAGGACATTTGCGTTTCCAGAGCCTGGGTTCCCTCGCCTGCAGGTGAGGGTGATCCTGAAGCACCATCTCGTGGTGCTCAAGGATGGGAAGTTGTCATGGTCTTTGCAACTCAGGGCCTGAGTGGGTATCTTGCCAGGACCCCGCCATTGAGGCCTCTCCAAACAGCCCAGGGGAGGCCATGGTCCAGTGCCTGGTCTGCTGCAGAGCTTGGCTGTGTGTGGACACACAGCACGTGCCTCCAGTGGTCCTCCCCGGAAGGCCTTGGCATGGAGGACTCCTCTCTCTTCTTTCCTGCTCCTCTTCCTTTCCTCCCTCCCCTTCTCCTTTAAATGCCCAATGACCATTAATACCTTTTCTTAAGTGACTAAAGAAGCAAGACAGCCTGTGTGCTCCCAGCTGGTAGCCAGCAAGGCCGGTGAGGATTAAGGCGCTTTGTCAATGTCTCACCTCTGCAGAGACAAGACCTGAAGGATTGCTGAAAAAATACCTTTGGTGATACCTGTTCGCCACGGCTCCTCTGGCTCCCCTCTGGCCGGGCAGAGCTCCCCTGTGTGCCACCTTCCCAGGGGAGTGGGCCCCAGGCTGCCAACCCTGGAGCAGGGAGCAGGGCTTTGGCATTGGGCTGGTCTCACCTCTCGGGCCTGTTGCTTCAGACTTTGGAGACAAGCTGCATCACGCCAAGAGAATTGTGCTCCCCAATTCCCATGCCCGGGGTGCAGTAGGTAGTCAGCCCAGCTCACTCCTCCCTGCGTTCCCTTTGTCCCTCAGTTTCTCCTTTTTTGATGGAGGAAAGGAGCAGCCTGCTCTTGCAACCACCCATCCTCCCCCAGCATCCCGGGTCCCACCTTTGTGATCTTGTTGAGGGCTCAAGTCTCCAATTCTCCTCCTCCTGACTCATCCATCTCTCCCTCCCCCTTTCAACTGGGCCTGCAGACCTGGTCCTGATGCAAGCCAAACCCTCTGGTCTTCCTGTTCCTTCCTCTTCCTCCCCAGGCCTCTGCTTTCCTTAGTGATCTATCTCCGATGCCTCAACCCCTACCCCCTCCCGCCCACCTCCCTGGCTTTGGGTTCCTCCTTCAAATCCATTCTTTATCAAGGTCACCAACAGCATCTGTGTGGGCACAGTGCGATGGGCAGGACCACTTCCTTCTGCTGGGGGTCTGCTGGACCCTGCTGACCTGGAATTCTCTCAGTTTCCATCTGGAACTTGCTGGGGGTTTCTGCCTCCTGCCTGGCCTCCTTCCTTGTCTGCAGCCTGGCCTTCCTTCACCCTGGCTCCTCCAGAGGCTGGCTCTCCATGTGGCCCCAGGGCTCTCTGGCCACGTTCTCCTGGGACAGCCTCCTCCACTGCCAAGGCTTCCATACAGTCTCACTCCTCCATTACCCCTTGCTGCCCCGAGGCAAGTCACCCTCACCCCCCACCTGGACGCTGCACACGCTCAGTGTAATCTTTCTAGAATGAGCCTGAATCAGGCCAGTTCCCTCTTGAAGCCCACATCTAACGTCCTCTTGCTTTTAGGGCAAAATCTCCCCGCTTTTCTGCATTCGCACAACCCCTCCTTGCCTGGCCTTGCCCACCTCCCCCTCCTCTGGTGCCACCCTTCTCCGGGGCCT
The DNA here is from genome assembly GCA_004024805.1 of Geosciurus inauris. Taxonomy (NCBI): domain Eukaryota; kingdom Metazoa; phylum Chordata; class Mammalia; order Rodentia; family Sciuridae; genus Geosciurus; species Geosciurus inauris. The sequence continues at coordinate 15,294 of PVHX01009888.1, read as the reverse complement.
TTGCACCTGCTGCTCCCCTCTTGGGGCCCCGCCGGCTCCCCACTCTGTCTAACTCCCCCATCCCGCTCTTCCTTGCCTTGACATCATTTCCTCTGGGAAGTCTTATGCCTCACATGCTCCCAGAACAAAATCAGAGCAGACCGAAGTACAGGGTCCTGGCTCCCCTCTTTCCTGAGAACGGATGGGAAAGCCGTGTTTGCATAGCAAGGTCCTTTTTCCTGGCCGTCTTAATTACTGGTCAGTGGAAATGAGGTAAAGGTATCACAGAAACATAAAAAATTAGATGGCCCTAGGAAAGCACAAGTATTTACTTGGTATATAACGATAAACTGATGAGACAGATCATCAAAGCAGAGATTAATGTGCTTTGTTCACATAAATAGAGGCTTAACTGTGTTTAATGCAAACTGGGCTTCTCCCTTGCCAGTGGGTGGCAAATTGTTCTAATGACAGATGGCAGAACTGGCTTCTGCCTTTCTCATATTAAATCAACACCATCTTCTGGAATTTTAAGCACATCCCAGGGTAATTTGTGTTACCATCGCTACTGTAGGCTTGAGGAACGGGAGGAGTCCAGGGAAGCAACAGCCCCTGACGAGATTCTGCATCACCAGTAATTGTATCCCAAGTGCTGGGCAAAGGGAGGAGCTGGGGAGATCCTGAGGAACGCTCGGACTGGACGGACAAATGAAAACACTTTTGTATTTTTTTATGTTTTTGGTACTGGGGATTGAACCCAGGAGCTCCTTACCCCTGAGCCACATTGCCAGTCCTTTTTATTTTGAGACAGGGTCTGGCTGAGTTGTTTTGGCCCTTGCCACATTGCCCAGGTTGGCCTCGAACTTGCCATCTTCCTGCCTGAGCCTCCCGAGTTGCTGAGTTATAGGCATACGCCACTCCTTCCTTCCTTCCTTCCTTCCTTCCTTCCTTCCTTCCTTCCTTCCTTCCGTCCGTCCTTCCTTCCTTCCTTCCTTCCTTCCTTCCTTCCTTCCTTCCTTCCTTCCTTCCTTCCTTCCTTCCAGAACTCCTGGCTTAGGTGACTCTCCTACCCACCATGCCCAGCTTTGTTTTGTCTAAGTGCTGCTGAGGATGAACCCTGGGTCCCCCGCAGGCTAGCACATTCTCTTCCACTGAGCTCCAGCCCCAGCCCTGACCAGTAGTTAATTCTATCAGCACACACAAGACCATCAGAACCAAAGATGGGCAGGACAAGAGGGTCCCTGGGGCTCCCTCAGCCCGACCTCCCAGGGGGCCATTGAGCTTGCTGAGCCATCACTCAGCCACAGTTGTCAAGGGGCAGGCAGGCTGCCTGCAGGTCACACCTGGCCTTGCCCATCTTATTAATGCAGTGACATGCCCTGGGAAACCTAACCGTCTGACCTGATCGGACACACCCTGTTTTAAAAAAATCATTGCAAATCTCTACAAAGCTGGATCCAGAGCTGGAAAGAGAAAGGAAGATATGGGACAGGACCGTCCTCACCTGTTTGGAAAACCAGTGAATCCCCTCCCTTCTGATGTCAATGCCTAGCAGCAACCGCCTGGAGTCAGCTCGCCACCTTGTGGTGCCACCAGGGACTGCATGCCTCAAGTCCTGGCTGGCAGGGCTACATGCAGCCAGGAGGTAGGATTTGCACCCAAGTCCATCCTTCCCCAGAGTCGGAGCCCAAAGGCCCGAGTTCAAGCCCTGGTCCCACAGTTTCCAGCCAAATGATCCAGGTTCCTCGTGTGAGTCGTGGTGACAGCCGTGCTCATTTCTAAAGGCCCAGGAGAAATGAGATAGACAAGGCACAGTGGTTTGCAAACTCCTTTAGGTGTTTTTCTGAGGAGGAAATAAGAACATCCTTCTTTTATGTCACCTTAAAACAAGAAAACAAGATGTGCATTGGTTCAGATGTTTAGCCGTAGGAGGGTTTGGGGTGTTATTAAGTTTAACCTTATTTTATTTATTTTTGGGGTGCTGGGGATCAAGCCCAGGGCCTCACACACTAAGCGAGTGCTCTAGCCATGGCTCCACCCCAGCCCCGACATGCTTGTCTTAGAAGGGGAGAAACAGAGACTAGGGGGCGGGGGGCGGAAGCCATAGCTTTTCTGGGATCTGATTGCAGAACGCAGGGCCGAGGTGCCTGGGTTCAGCCGTAGGCCTGAGGCTCAGCTCCAGGCGAGGACAGGACCGGGGAGGTGGCAGTCCCTGGGGCACCCCAGAATGCAGATCAGGAATGGGGCCAGTGAGGACAGAAGTCGTGGCCCCCCACCGAGTTCCTCCTTCCTGCTGATGCAGAGGTCCCGTGAGCGGGCTCCGTGCCCCAGGGGCATGTCTCAGGTGTGCAGAATTTCAGGCATTTAGGGAAGATCTTGCTCAAGACTCCTTCACTTACAGAAGAGGAATCTGAGATGGAGAGAAGAGGGACCTGGCCCCGGGTCATTCAGCAATCTTCAGCAGCTGCAAACTGTGTGTGAGGTCGCGGCCCTTCGTCTAGTGCTGATGGAGCCTCGTGTTCACAGGGGGTCGCAGAGCGTGTGCTTTCTGACCTGCGATCTCATCTGATCTTCCCAGCTGCCTTCAAATGGGCTTACTCCCAGTCTAGAGACTCAGGGAGATGCTGTTCCGTGTGAGGCTAGGAAAAGGTGGGCTGGACCCACCAGGCTCCTCCAGACCCCAGACCTTGGGTTCACAGACACCAAAGTGTGGGGTGTTACAAGAGGCTTCGCACTCTCTGGAGGGTTAATAAAGAAAAAGTGGAGGGACAGTGTTCCGGGGAGGGGGGCTCTCGTCAGAGTTCAGGACTCAGATCTCTTTTGTGACCTAGAACAAACCTATTAGCCTCACTTTTTGCTTTTTTGAAAAATGAAATAAAGGATACAAAACGGTGGTGCTCCTGCCTCAGTGCCTGGACACAACTGCTGCTCAGAGGTCCCTCCATCCCGTGCACCTCAGCTGCTCCCACCACGCCCTGCTCTAGCAACCATATGGACAGAAACCTTCGCGCTCAGCTCAGGGCCTCCAGAGTTAGGAAGGTGAACCATGCTTGTGTCCAGACCTCTTCCTAGCACCTGGACCACACGCCCCTGAGGAGTCGGGACATCCCTTGCTGGAAATCCCCCAGTTCCCTGAGAGATGATGACTCCCGCTGATAAACTCTGAGCAAGAACTCTGCCTCAGGAGTCCTGGCAGAGTCTGGTGGCAGAGAGGCAGGTGGGCGGGGCAAACACCAGGGGGTGGGGCCAGCTGGGGCCTGGGTCTCCCAGAGCAGGCCCCAGCCACACAGCCTTCAGCCCACTTTCTCTGAGGGTCCAACTCCTGGGTCACTTGGTGTCCATTCATAGAGATGGGTCCTTGGGCTTTCCTTTAATCCCAAAACACAAGGGCAGATTCAAACAGGGACTCTCTGGACCCCTATGGACTGGAGTGTCCCTGTTTGAATCTGCCTTTGTCTCTGTGTTTCCTCAAAGGCACGTCAGGCCTAGGGACAAGGAACTGCAGGAATCCTTTCCCAGGACTGGAGGAGGGTTCTCAATAGATGAAGAAATGGGGGCTGAGGGTGAGGGTGATGGATTTAGGTGCTTCCTCTCTGATCCGCACTGTCCTGAGGTTCTCTGGGGCCAGGGTTATCTTCTGTGCCCTGCTGTAACTCACATCTGTCTTGGACTTTTCCTCAACCTCTGAGGTCCAGGTGAAGATTTTTGTAGGTCCCACACATCTGTGCTGTGATTCATGATGTCCCACCAACTAAATCTAATATAATGTACCCCCGCACACATTAAAACTATTCTTTGCTGTAAATTTTTTTAAAAGCGTGTGTGTGGATGTAACGTATGTACGTGTATATGGATAGGATTTGTGTTATGGTGCTGGGCGTAGAACCCAGGGCCTTGTGCGTGCAAGGCAAGCCTTCTCCCACTGAGCCCCATCCGCTTAGCTCTTTTTATTTTGTTTTGAGACAGTCTCAGCCTCCTGAGTAGCTGGGAACACAGGTGTGTGCCACCGCACCTGGCTCAGATCATGGTTTTCAAATATCATCCTTTGCTAAAAGCAACCGGGACTCTGTGGAGAGCTAGAGGTTTCTAGGGCTGGGCAGGAAATGGGCAAAACGAACTGAAACTTCTCTTTGTGCCAGACAGTAAGGAAATGCTCCAAGACGGGTGAGAACATGTCCAAAGTCACCAAAGCCAGCTTCACTGAACTCCCACTTCCAAATCTGAGACAACTTGAATTTCAAAAGGAATAATGATAGAAGCTGACCAAAGCCGACTGACCAGTGGACGAGCACACAGAGGAAGAGGAGAGCGCTTCCTTGCCATCCAGTGCAAGCCAAAAAAGTGAGACTGCTGGAGCCGGGCACAGTGGCGCACGCCTGCAATCCCAGTACCGTGGGAGGCTGAGACAGGAGAATTGCGAGTTCAAAGCCAGCTTCAGCAAGGGCGAGGCGCTTAGCAACTCAGTGAGACCCTGTCTCTACATAAAACACAAAATAGGGCTGGGGATGTGGCTCAGTGGTCGAGTGCCCCTGAGTTCAATCCCCGGTGCCAAAAAAAAAAAAAAAAAAGCAGATTCCCCCAGCCTTGGACAAGACTTCAGGGGACTACAGCACCCTCCACTCCCCACTCCCAGTCAACGTGATGTCCACAGCCTCACTGGAACCCTGAGCCTGGACCGGCAGCTAAGTAGCTCCGGGGCGTGATCCCTCCAGGCTGTAAGATCTGGACTGTGCTGGAAGCTGGTGTGTTGGGGTAATAGACAGATAACTTATGCACACAGATAAGTCACACAAACCTGCTGCGGTGCAAGTCCCCACCGAAGCTGGTTCCTGCAGCCCTCGTCTCCCTGTTTCCCCAGCACGCTCCCCACCGGGCCATCCGCACCTTTGTCGTACCCAGGCTCAAACTCCGTAAGCGGGGCTGGCATGCAACCTAGCCCAGTGACAGGTCCCTAGGGACTCAGAGACTTCTGGCTCCAGGCTTGCAGGAGTGGTGTCCCAAGCGCTGGGCAAAGATGCTGGCACCCAGTGGGCACTTGGGAATCTGTGATTGAGCACCAGCACCGGTTCAGTGACAGTGCCTCCCCCAGGCACATGCTGGGTTCTGCAGATCCTAAATTCTAGAAAAGTAGTTCTCAAAATGTGGTCCCTGCACTCGCAGCATCAATGTCATCAAATTCCTGGGCCCCACCCAAGGCTGAACCAGAAAGCCTGGGGTGGAGCCCAGCCACCCCGGGTTTAGCAACTTCCCCAGGGGTTCCGCCGCCCCGACCTTGAGAAGGACTCCGAGGTTTGGGAGACAGCCAATTAGGGCAGATGGGTTAATTCTCAGGAGGAAGAGGGAAGAGCTTTTTTCTAAGGCTCAGACAAAATTTGGGCTGGTTCCTGGGCTGGCGGCCTATGTTACTCGCGTTTTCCGGCGCCGGCCTGGACAGCGGCTTTGTGCTTTACCGTGAAAATCCATTTTTTTTTTTCCTGTTTCAAATCTTGACTTTATTTATTTTTTCCAAAAGGAACTTCATGTGATTTATTTGATAACCATTTCTTCTTTTGCTGATGTCATATACCAAATCTGCATGAATGATTGGGTGTTCACTCCCTCGTCTATTGAATGACTTCAATTATCTTTGATCAAGGACCGTATTATTTTGTTGTCTTCAAGACAATCTTTTTGTTGTTGTTGTTTTATGGTGCTAGGGCTCGAACCCAGGGCCTCGTGCCTGCCACGCAAGCATTCTTCTCCAACTGAGCCACCTTCCTCAACTCCAGAAAGATCTCATTTTCAGAATAATGCTAAGAAATAAGTATTTTTTTCTCCAAAAGTGATTGACAGTACTGCACCTAGGCCCAGTAAACCCCTCCTTGTCACAGACAAAGATCTGGGTTAGGGTTCATGATTAGGGACCAAGAACCCAGCCAGGGTGCCAGCATTTCAAAAGCAGCCATGCCCAGCCTGGGGACCAGCCCCGGGGAGGGTACACACTGCCCCCAAGCTTGGTGACTGACCCTGACCCTGTCACTGGGACGATGAGGCCTCAGGCGGTTGCTGGATCGGATGTGTGCATCCACCCTACAGGGAGGCACCAGGCAGTTAAGGATCCCCTTTCTAGAAAGCAGCAGGGATGCCAGGCTGCACCTGAATCCAAATCTTAGAGGAACCTCCAGAGCCCAGGGAGAGGTGGGGCCTGCGGGCTTCGGCCTCTCAGGACCTCCCCAGCCAGAGGCGTAGGACTTCTGTGGTGTGGACTGACCCCCAGGCTGGCCTGATGGAAATGCCGGTTTTAAGAGAAAAAGGAGCAAAGGAACCAAGCCTTTCCCAGTGTCCTGAAGCCACCTCCAGGTTCTAGGTTTAGAAATCTCCAGACTACAGATTCCCGCTGGGGGCAGGGCCGTCTACGTTGCTCCAGGACCTGCTCCACACTCTTCCTCTTCTGCAAGGTCTTTGGAGCTTTGTTTTCAAACTCCTTCAATCTCCCTCCCCTTTCTCACCATCCCCTGAACTACCGTGTTGCTCCGGTCTTTCTCCCTCTCCAAAATGTTTTATGCAATCCTTGGAGTGAAGCAGAGAGGATGCAGGAGGGGAGGGGGAGGGGCTACTGTGCTCGTGGCCTTCGGCACCTGGCCCTATGCTCCGGCCAGACGCACTCCCTACCCACCGGAGAGGTGCACCTAGGCACAGATGCATTGCATCCGTGGAAGTAATTTTTGCAGGATGTACATCCAGTTGCGTGCGTTGAGAAGTGAAATGTTAGGCTGCGGGTGTAGCTCAGGGGTTGTGAGAAGCCTTGGGGTGGATCTCCAGCAACACCTGCCCCCACACAGACTGAGATATGTGCCCCGTGACATACAGCAAGAGTACAGCCGAGCCCCGTACCTCTCACTGATCCTTCAATGCGGGGAAGACGTGAGCTGAGGACTTCCCAGCCCCTGCACTTCTCACTCTGCTGAGATGGGTGAGCCCCGCCAACACCACACTGCATTGAGCTTTTTATGAGTCCCCTCTCGTGTGTGGCCAGGGTAACTCTGCCAGGCAAGTGTCATCCTCATGAACGAAAAGACCAAAGCTGAGAGTGACATCAGGAACTCGGCCTGCTCGCCTGGCCTGGGAGCCGTGGGGAAGTGCAGTGCTGGACCCAGGTCACCTGGCTGCAGAGACTGGGGTCTGTCTGTGCTCTCAGATCCCTGTGATGATGTGGGTGCAGGAAAATCTAGAAAAATCTCCCAGCTCCTCAATGGCACCTGCAAATTCCGTATTCTCATGTATGGTTAATATAGCCACAAATCGCAGAGATGCCACGTGGACGTCTTTTGGTGGCCGTTACTAGGCCTGCCACGTTGGGCTTTTTCCATTTGGCAGAATAGTAACAAAAAGCATTTTTGAATGCCTTCAAAAATAGGCCTCACTTCCACTGGCTTAATTCCACCAGGAAAACCTGTTAGTCAGGCAAGACTGGGCTTATTGTATCTCCTGTAGCAAAGCTGGAGAGGTTAGGGAATGGCATCCACAGGGGCCTGGCGTGACGGTTGGGGAGTGGGCCTCACCCAGAAAATGAGTTGGGATTGGGCTATTTTTGAACTGACCTCTGACCTCGGCAAGGTGGGCCCCAGGGGTGGGGTTTGGAAGTGAGAGCTAACATAATCTTATCTTCCAGGGCACATATTTCTTGGAGCAAGCAGCTAAGTGACTTCTGCCTCGTCCAAGTATTGCTTAACACAAGAATTATGTGGGCTTTAGTTCTCATGAATTACGATAATGATAATAATCCCCATTTTGTGGAGCGCCCCCTGCAGGCAAGGCCACTTCAACACATTTTGGCAACTTCAACAGCCCTGAAGGGCAGATATTTCAACCTATTCTCTGTACAGTATAATAATTCCACTCTTGGGTTTTGGAGTTAAAAAGCCCTGGATAAAACATTGTGGTTCCTCCACCTGTGTGCCAGGTGAGCACAGGCAGGTGAGTTCTCTGGGCAGGGCTCCACCTCTTCATCTGTCAAGTGAGGATGCTGCTGCTCTGAGGGAAAAGAGGGCTCACATCCAGCCAGTGCACGCAGTGAACACACGATTAGGGACGGCCCTTCTTGTCTGCCTGCGTGTGCCTGGGCATGCCTGGCACAGATGCACGACTGTGAATAGTGTCCTTTTAGTCTCAAAAGGGTCCTCTTTAAATGATAAATGTGCACAGTTCTAATTCAGTGAAGCTACACTTATTATTTTTACTCTAGGTGAGGAGGGGCAGGTCAGAGAGGTTAGGTGACTTGCTCAAAGCTGCACTGCTGAGCAGGCAGAAGTCTCCAAGCTGAAGTTGCATAGCAGAGAAAGCAGAGAATAGAACTGCCCTGGGATCCAGCACTGGGTGTACGTGCAAAGGAAAGGGGTCAGCGTGTGAAAGAGACATTGCACCTGCACAATTCCTGTAGCTCTGCTCACAAAGCCGAGGTGTAGAGTGACCAAAGTGTCCCTCAGTGGAAGCACAGATAAGGGAAGCCGGACATTTGTAAACAAAGAATATTATTCCACATAAAGAAGAATGGAATCCTGTCATTTGCAAAAATGTGAATGAAGCCGGCATGGTGGCACACGCCTGTAATCCCAGTGCCTTGGGAGCCTGAGGCAGGATGATCACAAGTTCAAGGCCAGCCTCAGCAACTCAGTGAGGCCCTGAGCAAAAAAACAGGGTGGGGGGCTGGGGTGGTGGCTCAGGGGCAGAGCGCTTGCCTCGCATGCGTGAGGCCCTGGGTTCGATCCTCAGCACCACATAAAAAATAAACAAAGATATTGTGTCCATCTAAAACTAAAAAAATATTAAAAAACAAAAAAAAGGCTTGGGATGTGGCTCAGTGGTTAAGTGCCCCTGGGCTCAATCCCTGGTACCAAAAAAAAAAAAGTGGATGAGTCAGTTTTTTCACTGCTGTAATTAAAAGACCTGAGAAAACAATTTTAGGGGAGAAAAAATTCATTTGGAGCTCATGGCTTCAGAGGTCTCAGTCCAGAGACAGCTGGCTCAGTTTCTCTGGGCTTGAGGTTAGGCAGAACATCATGGTGGAAGAGTGTGGTGGAAGCCGGGCGCAGTGGCGCACACCTGTAATCGCAGCACTTTGGGAGGCTGAGACAGGAGAATTGCAAGTTCAAAGCCAGCCTCAGCAACAGTGAGGCACTAAGCAACTCAGTGAGACCCTGTCTCTAAATAAAACACAAAATAGGGCTGGGGATGTGGCTCAGTGGTCGAGTGCCCCTGAGTTCAATCTCCAGTACCAAAAAAAAAAAAAAAAGAGTGGGGTGCAGCTCATATGATGATCAGCCAGCAGAGAAAGACTCTACTTTCCAGATATAGAATATATACCCAAACCACGGCCCCAAAGCCCACCTCCTCCAGCCACACCCTATCCACCTTCAGCTACCACTCAGTTAATCCCCACCAGGGGATTAATTCACTGATTAATTCATGATGGAGATTAATTCACTGATTGTGTTAAGGCTCTCATAACCCAATCATTTCAAATCTTCTTGCATTGAGCTTTTGGGGGGACACCTCCCATCCAAAACATAATAAGGACATTATGTTAAGGGAAATAAGTCAGGCACAGGACATACAAACAAAAAACCCCACGTTCTCACTCACACGTGGAAGTTTAAAGAGTCGATCTCATAGCTGGTGCAGCAGCATACACCTGTGATCCCAGGGACTCAGGAGGCTGAGGAAGGAGGACTGCCAAGTTGAGGCCAGTCTTGGCAACTTAGTGAGACCCTGTCTTAAAATAAACATAAAAAGAGCTGGGGATGTAGCTCAGTGGTAGAGCACCCCTTGTCTAATCCCCAGGAGGAAAAAAAAGTTGATCTTATCAAAACAGAGCTGAATAGTAGTGTGAGAGGCTGAGGTTGGTGAGAGGAGGTGGTTAACAGGCACGGGGAACAGTAGTTGCTGACATCCTGTAGCACTCCAGTGACTATGGGGACAACAACTAGCGGTACATTTCTGTGTATGTGTGCAAGTATGGAAAGTGACTGACGTGGCCAGGCTCAGCCGGCGCTGGGACGTGCTGGGGAAAGGCCGAGAGGGTCAGCACAGCTGCTTTTCCCATCCAAGTTCTCAGAGGGCCTGTCACTCGCCAGCAGTTCACTCTGTACCTGAGAGGAGCTGCTCCAGCAGGCCTGGCCACTGCTGACATCACTGTGACGGCCACCTGCTTGTAAAGACTGGGCTCCCTGCAGACACTTAAAGTGGGAGGAACAGAGTGTGCCTGACTGTCCCTGAGCTTCACGGCATCTGCAGCCTGGCAGAGCCAGAAAGTGGAGGAGCCACTGGGCAGGGCTCTCGCGGGCCTGACCTTCGGGCCGAGGGCGTTTCCCTGTAATTACCACACTTGGGCTTGGCCCTCACCAGCACCACCCAATCAGATAGGATTTCTCGGGCGGTTAAATACCTCTTCTTAATAGTTCTTCTGTTCAGGAACACTTACACCTTGGGCTTCTCTTCAAAGTCTCCCACTTTTAAAAGGGAATGTCACACACACACACACACACACACACACACGTTGAGATGAAGGTTATATACCTCTTGGTATTAAGACTTCAACCTCTTCCTGTGAGTTTTTTTTATTTTTTTAAGCATTCTTTTTTTTTTAACCTTTATTTTATGAATTTATTTTTTATGTGGTGCTGAGGATCGAACCCAGTGCCTCACGCGCGCTAGGCAAGTGCCCTACTTTCCCATGAGTTTTAAACAGGATTTGGAGTCTGGGCAGACCCCGTGACTCAGCAGTTCCTGCATCCGCATCCTTATGAGGACAGACCCTGTGCTGGGACAGGTGTGCACGCTCCGAGGATGCTCCCTTTATCTCTCTGTGTGAGAGCTGGAAAAACTAGAACAGCCCAAAGGTCCACTAAGGGGCGAGGTCCCTGCCGCATCTGGGTCTGTCCTCTGGGTGCTCAGAAAAGGAGCGGTGGGTTCAATCCCACACAAAGGGGACAAGGAGGAGCCGGGCTGGGGCTGGAGGGACAAAGCCAGCGTCACCATCAGGAATGCTGCTCAGAGACTTCAATCTGTTAGCTCTTTGGTGTTAGAGAGAAGATGGTATTTACATGTTGCACAGGCCCCTGTAGGAAAAGGAAAAAAGCCCACATAGAACCATTGAACATAAAACCACTGAAACAGACAGCCTCCAGTGGGGGTTTGGAGACCCACACAATCCCATTGTAAGTAAACGCGGTGTTAATGGCCAAGCACTTTGCGGCCAAGCTGCATTGCTTTGCCAGAGCAGCAGGAGACCCCTGTCACTGCCTGGGGGTCCTCCTGGTCACCCTCCCAGGAACTGGGGAAATTGCTAGCACTCTCTTTTGTCCTCTGCTAAACCACAGGGTCTCCCAGACTGCAGCCCTTTCCCCTAGGACAATGTCCCTGACTCAAGGCATCGAAATCCTGGTCTGAGCCGGGCTCAGTGGTGCATGCCTGTAATCCCAGCACTTTGGGAGGCTGAGGCAGGAGGATCGCGAGTTCAAAGCCAGCCTCAGCAATAGCGAGGCGCTAAGCAACTCAGTGAGACCCTGTCTCTACATAAAACACAAAATAGGGCTGGGGAGGTGGCTCAGTGCTCGAGTGCCCCTGAGGTCAATCCCGGGTACCAAAAAAAAAAAAAAAAGCCAAAAAATCAAATCCTGGCCCGGCACCAGGTCGCTTGGATGGTGAAGACCCAGGAGCAGCAGCACTTGCTGTGGCCTCTACAGATGCACCTTCCACAGCGCGCTCCCTTTCCTGGGGTCTAGTGCCCCCCATGCTTACATCCATGATCCACTTGTAATTTTCAACTTGTCTTTAAGGCCAAAGTGAACCGGGTAGCTGGAGACGCCGGCATGGCCCCACGCGGAGTCTGAGCGCAGTTCTGGCAGGGACGCGGACAGTCCCAGGCTTCTTCGCTTTGACATTCATATTTTCTGGGTCTGGTGCTGCTGGAGGCGCCGTTCCCGTGAAGTTCAGGGGCTGAGGTAACCCCAGGAGTACAGTGTGAACCTGCCAGCAGCCCCTGCGCTCACCCCGGGGTGGAGGGGCAGGGCAGCTGGAGAGGCCCCCCGGGCAATCAACCAGACAACCTGCAAAAGAGGGCCCCTGCAAAGGGTGGAGACCCAAGACCCTGGGCGATGCTCCGCCTGCACCCTGGCCCTGGCTCACTGGCCCCTCCGACCTCAGCATCCTCTGCCGCAGGACATTTGTCTGGCTGACTTCTTAGACCCTTGCAGTGAGATGGAAGCTCGAGGGGGCAGGGTCTCCCGCCCTTTTTGTCCTCTGCTGCACCCCTACTGCCGGGTGGGCGCTGGGTGGGCGCTGGCTCACAGTCCGTGCTCTGCGCATATTTGAATGCAAAATAGAGACAGGCCGACCGGAGAAGGTAGCACGCGTAGCCCACGCGGCCTCACAGCTGTCCCCATCCAAGCCTCATCAGGTGCCCGTGTGACACAGGCATGCAGACCCCGGACACCACAAGAGGCCCTGGCGGAGCTCCAGCCCCGTGGCCTTTAGCCTGGCTTCTTACCTCCCCCTGCCCCAGATCCCAAGAGGTTGATTGACAAGGTCATTTCCATTTTAGATGCGTGGAAACTGAGGCACAGAGAGGTTAGGTAGCTCCAGTGCAGGATGAAGGTGACTTGAGTCCCAGGGGCTGGTGCATCTGAACGACTCCCCACAGAGCCAGACCCTGGGCAGGTAACTGCCTCCCTGTGGTGAGGCTTGGCCTCTAGTTGATGGAAGATGCTGGCCTAGCTGGCCCCGCACAGTAGAGCTAAGGGGTGTGTGCAGGTGGGAGAGAGGAGCAGGAGAAGGCGGCTGCTCCCCAAAGTCTCCGTCTCCAGTGGGAGGGCAAGACCAACTAGAAGCTCCCAGATGCAGCTGGCACTGGGCGCGTAGGACCACCTTGCCTGTGCCCGTGGGCTCCCTAGTCCTGCCTGAACCCCAGCCCCGACCTCTGCCCCGGGGGTTGCGGTGGCGCAGGGAGCAGGAGACAGTGCTCCACCTTTATCAGAAACATCCTCTTGCGATAACACCAAGCTCTCCAGTGTTGGGTCAACAAGGAAATGATCCCAGAAAAATCAAAATCGGACACCTCAAGGGTGGCTCCATAAATGGCAAAAGGTGTCAGTTCACAGGGATGGAGAGAGAACTGAGGATTCAAAACATGACATCAGGAGCTGGCGCGGTGGCCACGCCTGTGATCCCAGCACTCTGAGACAGGAGGATCGCAAGTTCAAAGCCAGCCTCAGCAATGGCGAGGCCCTGAGCAACTCAGTGAGACCCTGTCTCTACATAAAACACAGAATAGGGCTGGGGGTGTGGCTCAGCGGTTGAGTGCCCCTGAGCTCAATCCCTGGTGCCAAAAAAAAAAAAAAAAACATGACATCAGAGCTGGCTGTCGCTCAGGGGCGGGGCGCTTGCCTAGTGTGCCAGGCCTCGGGTTCAATCCCCAGCATTGCAATAAATGAATAAATGGAAAAATGACCTCAATTGGACATTGAAAAGATAGGACATACATGGCAAAGAAGTGAATGTCCAAAGAGAGTCCCTGGCAGAGAGTAGCAGAAAGGAGAGCCCAGTGGCAGCCCTGACCTGCACGCAGGGCCCGGGAGGGGGTCCCACATTCGGAGGTGGGTATTCCAAGAAGGAAGCAAGGCTGGGGACTCGACTCGTGCTGGGGCTTGCTGAGCACTCAGTCCCCAAGGTGGAGGGGACCCGTGTCCATACAGCCAGGATGCTGCCTGGTCTCCCACACAGACGCTGTGCCGAAACTGCAGGTCCCCTCAGTGCTCGTACCCGGCTTCCCGAGACGGTGTGGCTGCTCTTCAGTAGACTCTGGCGCTGGTGTGAGTGCTTTCATGCTGACAGCTCTCTTGTATTTTTGTTTTAACCACAGAAAGAATACGTCTCAGCCTCATTCAGTGCACGTCCCGTCTGACATAACATCATCTCCATCTACTTCCAAGACACTTTCCTCACCCTAAAGGAAACCTGGTCCCTGCTGAGAGCTCTATGGATCGCCCATTCTGGACATTTTATGCGAATGGAATGGTATAGCAGGTGCTCCGTGACTGCTTCTTCCACGTGGCACAGGTTTCCACATCCAAGCACCCACGCTGCTTCTCTTTTCATAGGTGCATAGTACTCCATTGTGGGCATGTACTACATTTTCATGTTGATTGCCGTTGGGCTGTTCCCATCTTTTGGCTGTTGTGAGTAGTGCTGCTCCCAGTATTCACGTTCCACTGTTTGAGTGTCTGTCTCCACTTTTGCTCTGTACCTGGGAGTGGAGTTGCTGGGTGACATGGAGATTCCGGTTAGTTTTCTGAGGGACTTCCAGGCTGTTTCCACAGTGGCCACACTGTGTTACCTCCCTGCCAGCAACATACAGGAAGGAGTCTAATTTGCACACATCCTCACCCACACTTACCATTTCTCTTTTCTTTTTCCTTCTTTTCCCATCAGATCCATCCCAGCAGATCCCAGCATCCTTTGGAAGCTTTCCCTCAGCAGCTCTGTCCTCGGCAGGGCCGGAGGCACACAGCCTGGCCACAGAGACAGGCCGCTGACAGAGATGGTGTACTGAGCACCCAGGCCTGGCTTCCCTCCCTACATATGACATTTCACTTACTGTCACATCAATCTGATGACACTGGGCACCTTAGTGTCCCCGTGTGACAGGTGAGGTGTCCAAGGCTGAGGTGAGACCCTGGAGAAGGTCCACAAGAGCAGCATCTGCTGTCTCCTCACCTGTCTTTCTCCTTAGAGTGGCACTGAGAAGGGACTGGTCCTAACATGTGTTCAGGTTCCTCTTTCAGAATTATTTTGAGGTTTGGGGAGAGCCGCAGCCTACCACCGTCTCATCCTCAGTATGACCCCCAAATGGGCCACTGGGAAATGAGAGTGTGGAAAGAGTCTCCTCCCTCTCACTGGAGCGGGCCTCTGTCCCTTGCACTGGGACTCCTGTGCTGATGTTTATCCAATTAAACTGTCCCATTAGAAATGGACAGGCTTGCCAGGCGTGGTGGGGCACGCCTATAATCCCAGCGGTTTAGGAGGCTGAGAAAGGAGGATCGTGATTTCAAAGCCAGCCTCAGCTGGGCGCGGTGGCACACGCCTATAATCCCGCACTTTGGGAGGTTAAGACAGAAGAATTGTGAGTTCAAAGCCAGCCTTAGCAAAGGCGAGGTGCTAAGCAACTCAGTGAGACCCTGTCTCTACATAAAACACAAAATAGGGCTGGGATGTGGCTCCATGGTCGAGTGCCCCTGAGTACAATCCCCAGTACCAAAAAAAAAGCCCTGGAGAGAAATG